>CM075763.1:5491884-5506884 GCA_037974335.1 Prionace glauca
TCATAGTTTGCAGGGTGACTTAGAAAGGTTGCAGAGCTGGGCTGTGAGGTGGCGGATGGAGTTTAATGTGGAGAAGAGTCAGGTAATTCATTTCGATAGGAATAACAGATGAGGTGAATATAGGGCTAACGGGAGGACTTTGAATAGTGTGGAGGAGCAGAGGGATCTCGGTGTATGTGTACATAGATCCCTGAAAGTTGAGAATAAAGTAGATAAGGTTGTTAAGAAGGCATACGGTGTCTTGGCGTTTATTGGTAGGGGGATTGAATTTAGGAGTCGCAGCGTCATGATGCAACTGTACACATCTCTGGTGCGGCCGCACTTGGAGTTTTGTGTGCAGGTCTGGTCCCCACATTACAGGAAGGATGGAGAGGCTTTGGAGAGGGTGCAGAGGAGGTTTACCAGGATGTTGCCTGGTATGGAGGGGAGATCCTATGAGGAGAGACTGAGAGATTTGGGGTTGTTTTCGCTGGAAAAAAGGCGGCTAAGAGGGGATCTCATTGAAACATATAAGATGATTAGAGGTTTAGACAGGGTAGATAGTGATAGCCTTATTCCTAGGATGGAGAATGCTAGCACGAGCGGGCATGACTTTAAATTAAGGGGGGGTAGTTATAGGACTGATGTCAGGGGTAGGTTCTTTACCCAGAGGGTGGTGAGGGACTGGAATGCCCTGCCAGCTGCAGTTGTAAATGCACCTAGTTTGGGGGCGTTTAAGAGATCTGTGGATAGGTTTATGGATGAAAAGGGATTGGTTTAGGCTAGTGGGTCATTGTTTTGTAACTGGTCGGCGCAACATCGTGGGCCGAAGGGCCTGTTCTGCGCTGTAATGTTCTATGTTCTATGTTCAATAAGTTTCCTCGTGGCAGCCGAATAGAGAAGTTGAAATGATATGGGATCCGAGGTGAGCTGGTAAGATGGGTACAGACTGGCTTGGGTATAGAAAGCAGACAGTCGCTGTTGTCGGTACTTTTTCTAACCGGAGGTCTATTTTCCCAATGATCAGTGCTGGGACCATTGCTGCTTCTCAGTGTTTTGTGGCTTATTAGTAAGTTTGCAGCTGATTTAAATATTACACACCTCCGACTTTGGTGTCATCATCAAATTTACTAATCCACCCAACTATACCCTCATCCAGATCATTAATAAAAATTACAAACAGCAGTGGCCCCAAAACAGATCCCTGAGGCACACCACTCGTAACCGAACTCCATGACGAATATTTACCATCAACCACCATCCTCTGCCTCCTATCCGCTAGCCAATTCCTGATCCAATTACCTAGATCACCCCCAATCCCATACATCTGCATTTTCTGCAGAAGCCTACCATGGTGAATCTTATCAAACGCCTTACTAAAATCCATATATACCACGTCAACTGCCTTACCCCCGTCCACCTCTTTGGTCACCTTATCAAAAAACTCAATAAGGTTAGTAAGGCACGACCCTACCCGCCACAAAACCATACTGACTATCTCCAGTCAATTCATTACTCTCCAAATAACTATAAATCCTATCCCTAATAATTTTTTCTAAAACCTTGCCCACAACAGAAGTGAGACTCACCGGTCTATAATTCCCGGGGAAGTCTCTGTTCCCCTTCTTAAACAATGGGACAACATTCGCTAACCTCCAATCTTCTGGCACCATACCTGAGACCAACGACGACCTGAAGATCAGAGCCAGAGGCTCTGCAATCACCTCTCTTGCCTCCAGAGAATCCTGGGGTAGATCCCGTCCAAACCAGGGGACTTATCTATTTTCAAACCCTCAAGAATATCCAGCACATCCCCCGTATCAACTGCAATACTGTCCAGTTTACATCCCTGCAACCCAGTGTCCTCCTCAGCTATATTCATGTCCCCCTGCGTGAACACCGAAGAGAAATATTGGTTCAATGCCTCTCCAATCTCTTCCGGTTCCACACATAACTTCCCTTTGCTGTCTATAACTGGCCCTAATCTTGCCCTAACCAACCTTCTGTTCTTGACATACCTATAGAACGCCTTAGGATTCTCCTTGATCCTATCTGCCAAAATCCTATCTGGGCGGCACGGTAGCACAGTGGTTAGCACTGCTGCTTCACAGCTCCAGGGTCCTGGGTTCGATTCCCGGCTCGTGTCACTGCCTGTGTGGAGTTTGCACATTCTCCTCGTGTCTGCGTGGGTTTTCTCCGGGTGCTCCGTTTCCTCCCACAGTCCAAAGATGTGCGGGTTAGGTTCATTGGCTATGCTAAAATTGCCCCTTAGTGTCCTGGGATGTGTAGGTTAGAGGGATTAGCAGGTAAAATGTGTAGGGATATGGGGATAGGGTCTGGGTGGGATTGTGTTCGGTGTAGACTCGATGGGCTGAAGGGCCTGTTTCTGCACTGTAGGGTTCTATGTAAAGTCTTCTCATGCCCTCTTTTAGCCCTTCTTAACTCACTCTTTAACTCCCTCCGAGCCAATCTAAAGCTTTCTAGTGCACTATCTGAGCCCTCAAGTCTCATCCGAACATAAGTCTCCTTTTTCTTTTTAACCAATGAATCCACTTTTTTTGTGCACCACGGTTCCCTAGCCCTACCAATTCCTCCTTGCCTGACAGGGACATACCTATCACAGACTCGCAGTAGCTGCTCCTTGAAAAAACTCCACATTTCAGACATTTCAGACGCGGCACGGTAGCACAGTGGTTAGCACTGCTGCTTCACAGCTCCAGGGTCCTGGGTTCGATTCCCGGCTCGGGTCACTGCCTGTGTGGAGTTTGCACATTCTCCTCGTGTCTGCGTGGGATTTATCCGGGTGCTCCGGTTTCCTCCCACAGTCCAAAGATGTGCGGGTTAGGTTCATTGGCTATGCTAAAATTGCCCCTTAGTGTCCTGGGATGTATAGGTTAGAGGGTAAACAGTTAAAATGTGTAGGGATATGGGGATAGGTTCTGGGTGGGATTGTGTTCGGTGCAGACTCGATGGGCCGAAGGGCCTGTTTCTGCACTGTAGGGTTCTATGGTTCTATGGTTTCAAGTCCCTGTCATGCTTTTTAAGATACCCAGTCATCACGTTGTTCTCTCCAAGATCACCGTGTTCCACTTCCCAAAATCACCACAACCCACTCATCCCAGTGGTTCTTCTCACGCCCTCAGTGAATGCTCCATTATCCAACCATTCTGCTAATCGGTCTGGGTATCTCCCTCCCCTCTCCATCAGCAGAGCTCCCTTGCCTTGAAGGAGCTGATGGCCGGTCCATGTGTTGGGGTTGGCTGGGGCTCTGCCAGATCGAAACCTTCCTTCGGAGGCGGGAAATCACGAAACATAAGAACATAAGAAATAGGAGCAGGAGTAGGCCATCTAGCCCTTCGAGCCTGCCCCGCCATTCAATAAAATCATGGTTGATCTGTCGCGGCTCAGTTCCACATTCCCGCCCTCTCCCCATAACCCTTAATCCCCTCTCTTATCAAAAACCCATCAACCCGTTTCTTAAAAATATTTAGCGAGGCAGCCTCCACCACTTCAACGGGCAGAGAATTCCAGAGATTCACCACCCTTTGAGTGAAGAAGTTCCTCCTCAACTCCGTTCTAAACCGCCTCCCCTTTATCTTGAGACTGTGCCCCCTAGTCCTACTGTCTTTTTTGAGCGGGAAGAGTCTCTCCACCTCTATCCTATCCATCTCATTCATCATCTTATACGTCTCAATGAGATCTCCCCTCATTCTTCTAAACTCTAACGATTACAAGCCTAGTTTATTCAACCTCTCCTCATAGCTCAATCCCCTCAACTCCGGTATCAGCCGAGTAAACCTCCTCTGCACTCCCTCCAGGGCCAAAACATCCTTGCGCAGGTGCGGCGCCCAAAACTGCACACAGTACTCCAGCTGCGGCCTCACCAATGCCCTATACAGCTGCAGCAAGACCTCCCTACTTTTATATTCAATCCCCCTCGCTATAAAGGCCAACATCCCATTCGCCTTCCTGACCACCTGCTGCACCTGCAAGCTGGGTTTTGCGACTCATGCACAAGGACCCCGAGGTCCCTCTGCACCGTCGCTTGCTGCAGTCTTTCGCCACGTAAGTAATATTCCTTCCTACCATTCCTCCTACCAAAGTGGACCACCTCACACTTGCCAACATTAAATTCCATTTGCCATTTCCTGGCCCATTCGCCCAGCTTATCTAGATCCTTCTGCAGATTCTCCACACCCTCCACACTATTTGCCTTTCCCCCAATCTTGGTGTCATCAGCAAATTTCGACACCCTGCACTCGGTTCCCTCCTCCAGTAAACCTGCAAGTAAATTTAAAAGAGCAGTGTTAGTGTGTGGGTGCTGAGTTTTCCGAGTGTGGGGTGTTTGCAGAAGAGGGAGTGGAGAGAATGCTTGGGGCCAGCAGGAAGTCCCAGCTCTCCGGGACAGAGGGGTTGGGAGCTGCGGGTTAGACGGGTCCAGCCCCAGGGACGCTGGTCTGGTCATTGGAGAACAGCAGAGGGGAAGTTCCTGCTTCCAAAACAAAAAAGATTTTCATCGTGAAAGGTGCAGTGGAGAGCGTGTCCCTGTCTACATCATAGAACAAACTAGAAATGGACGACAGCTTCATGTTTTTGGGTGTCCAAATCACCAACAACCTGTCCTGGTCCCCACAAGCCGACACTATAGTTAAGAAAACCCACCAAAACCTCTACTTTCTCAACAGACGAATGAAATTGAGCATGTCAGCTATGGTTTTCACCAGCTTTTGCAGATGCACCATGGACAATATGTTTTTCTTCTTGTATCACAGATTGGTCTGTCTCCTGCTCTGCCCAAGACCGCATGCTACAAGAAAAATCTTACAATTGTAGTTCAATCCATCAGACAAACCCCGAGTATCACATTCTGGTGTCTGTTCGGGCACAGAGAGAGAGAATTTAACATGGACCATACAGCCACGCAGCATGTCTTTCACATTGTGGGAGGGAACGAGAGCACCCGGTGGAGTATCACACACACAGACACAAAGAGAATGTGCAACACACACACACACAGACACACACACACACACACACACACACACACACACACACACACACACACACACACACTCACATGCACACACACACAAAACATACACGCACACAAACACGCGTAAAAACACACACACACTTAAACACACACACACACAAATTCACACGGACAAATGCACAAACATACACACACATACACACACACACGCACACACACACACACACACACACACACACACACACACACACACACATGCACATGCGCACACAAACACACACAAACACACACACACACACAAACCAAGAACAGACCTCGGGATCCTTGCACTGTCAGACAGCAGTGTTAACCACTGTACTGCCGCACCACATTTCACATTACAAACGAGTTTTTATTATGCGTGTATCTGCTGGGACGGTTATAAACTATGAGAGCTGCATTCTGACAGCACGTTTGATGCGTTGAGCAACTTTATTTCTTATTTCATACCATCGTCACAGAAAATGTACAATGTGTTTACGTATTTGGAAATTGGAGATTGGAAGTGTTTGTTCACTGACTGTGATTAATTCCTGTCTCCCGGGACACAAATTGTGTCTCTGGGGGTTTCCCTCATCCATCAATAAAAGACTGCGGTTAAAGTGTGATCCCAGAGACTGAATGTGTCGATCATTCTGGAGAGGGGAAGGAAGTAACAGCTCACAACTGAGACAAGGGGATGGACATCTATATGATACTTACAGTAGTTGTGGAGATAGCAAAGATATACTATCCCATCCTGGCTGTTGTCGGGGTCTCTGGTATGTATTTATCTCTTTCTAATCACTGCTTTAATGATTAAGTGTACGCCTTTATTTATTTCCATGATGTAGTGACACTCAGACATTAATCCAATGTTTTAGTGCAGTTTTGAGACAGACAATGTTCTATGTTTACAACCTGTGATTCTGTCATATTCACCTTTCACTTTCTGTTTGCAATTATTTGGGAAACTCCGCAGTCATTAAGCTGTCTTAGTGCAAAATGGACAAAGTGACATTAAAAATATATTTGCTCCCAAAATGTATGATTTGGCTGGTTGTTAATCCAGTTAAAAATGCTGATGGATTTTGTCTGCAATGAACACTTGTATAACGTGAGAAAGGTGTACGAATTGGTACATATAATCTTTCATCGGGTACTGCCACCCATCTGACCGAAATATGAAGTTTCTTTATCAGTCACAAGTAGGTGAATACTCACTCTGCAATGGAGTGTAAATCCCTTGTTCACCACATTCTGGCGCCTGTTCAGGGACACTGAGGGATAGATAAGAATGGCCAATGCACTAAACCTGCACCTGTTTGGACTGGGGGTGGAGAAATCACAGCACCTGGAGAATAGTCACACATTTACACACTGCCTGTGTGGAGTTTGCACATTCTCCTCGTGTCTGCGTGGGTTTTCTCCGGGTTCTCCGGTTTCCTCCCACAGTCCAAAGATGTGCGGGTTAGGTTCATTGGCTATGCTAAAATTGCCACTTAGTGTCCTGGGATGTGTAGGTTAGAGGGATTAGCTGGGATATGGGGATAGGGTCTGGGTGGGATTGTGTTCGGTGCAGACTCGATGGGCCGAAGGGCCTGTTTCTGCACTGTAGGGTTCTATGCTAGGGTTCTATGCTGGTTCTTTGAAGTAGTTACGAAAGTGAACTTAGTTCCGCTTGTTGCCGACTGAAATATTTTGGAATAACACTGCAGGAAGCAGATATGTGTTTATTAGAAGTTATCTGAAAACTCTGCAGTGACAAAGTCATGCGGAGTTCCAATATGCCTGGAGATGTGAAAATAATGAGGCAGATTGTAAGATAAAACAACAGATCATACAAGAAACAGTTCTCTCTCTATATCTCTCCTTTCAGATATTCATACCTTCTCAGTAGACTAAGGAAATTTGGCATAAACGCTATGACTCTCACCAACTCTTACATAGAAATCATTATTTCTGATTATTTTAATTGGGGGCAAGTGGGACTAGCGAGGGGTTTCAAAAAGGGGCAGCATGGACAAGTTGGGCTGAATGGCCTGTTACAATGCTATAACCTCCATGACTCTATGGTATTATCACAGCTTGGTATGGCTATTGTTCTGTGAAAGACCACAATAAGTCTACAAAAGGTCGTAAATGTCACCCAATCCATCCCACATATCCGAATCCCAACCGTTGTCTACACTTCCCGCTATCTTGTCAAAACAACCGGCATTATTAACAACCTCACACGTCTCAGACATTCTCTGTTCCACCTTCCATCAAGAAAAGCAAAAATCCTGCGGTCATGTACCAACAGACTGAAGAATAGTTCCCGTCCCGCAGCCGTCAGGTTTCTGAATGGACCTACCTTGCATTAAGCTTATCCCTCTCACATCATAGAACATAGAACATAGAACATTACAGCGCAGAACAGGCCCTTCGGCCCACGATGTTGCGCCGACCAGTTACAAAACAATGACCCACTAGCCTAAACCAATCCCTTATCATCCATAAACCTATCCACAGATCTCTTAAACGCCCCCAAACTAGATGCATTTACAACTGCAGCTGGCAGGGCATTCCAGTCCCTCACCACCCTCTGGGTAAAGAACCTACCCCTGATATTTGATACTCACCGCTCAGTAATTTCCCGGGCTATTCTTGTTCCCTTTCTTGAAAATAGGAACCACATCTGCAATCCTCCAATCCTCCGGAACCTCTCCCGTGTCCATCGACGATGCAAAGATCATCGCCAGGGGTTCTGCAATCACTTCCCTCACCTCCCACAGTAACCTGGGGTACATCCCATCTGGTCCCGGTGGCATAATTCCCGATAATCCTTACTCCCTGTAATCCAGATCTCAGACTGCAAAGTGTGTACTGAAGGCTGATAATTATTTATTACGGCATATTTATACTGAATCACCGAAAGGTTCGCAAAGAATAAACCTACTCCTGACCAAGCACAGAATCTATGATTTGATTTGATTTATTGTTGTCACATGTATTAGTATCCAGTGAAAATTATTGTTTATTGTGCGCTATACAAAGCATACCATTCATAGAGAAGGAAGCATCAGAGTGTTGTTTGTTGGTTGCACGGCATATTTATACTGAATCACCGAAATAAGACTCACATCTCACTCCAACCACTCAGCCAATTTTTAATCTCAAATTATATTAACTGACATCTAACCGTGAATGGTTGCATTGTGAGCACATTTAGAGAAATAACACACTTCTCTCAGCTCTGTACTTGCTCAATGAGGAGTCTCCCAGCGACCGGTTAAAATTCAACAGGTTTATGTGGAATGTTGAACATTCAGAGCACTGTTCCTTCATCAGTTGAGTGAACACTCCATCAGTCCTGAGGACTTATCTACATTAATGCTTTTTAAGATACCCAGTCACCATGTTGTTCTCTCCAAGGTCACTGTGTTCCACTTCCCAAAATCACCACAACCCAATCATCCCGGTGGTTCTTCTCACGCCCTCAGTGACTGTTTCGCTCGCCAACTATTCTGCTCGAAGCGGTTAATGTGTCTCCCTCCCCGCTCCGTCAGCAGAACTCCCTTCCTCAGAGGAGCCGATGGCCGGTCCGTGTGTTGGGATTGGCTGGGACTCTGCCCGATAAGTCTTCCTTCGGAACTTGAAGGATCAAGAAACCTGCAAGTAATTTATTTAAAAAGTGATTGCGAGGATGTGGGTGCTGACTTTTCGGGGTGTGGGGCGTTTACAGGACAGGGAGCGGTGGGAGTGCAGCGAAAAGGCAAATTGTTCTCATTGTGGGAGGAAACGAGAGGATCCGGTGGAGAATCACTCACAGACACGAAGTGAATGTGCAACACAGACACAGACACACTCCCCACCCCCCTCCCCCCCCCCACACACACACACTCCCACACTCCCACACACACACTCTCTCTCTCACACACACACACACACACACTCTCTCTCTCTCTCTCTCACACACACACACAATCACACACACACACACACACACACGCACACACACACTCCCACACACACACTCTCTCACACACACACACATACACACACATAATCACACACACACACCCACACACACAGACACACACTCCCACACACACACACTCACACACACACTCACAGACACACACACACAAACATACACACACTCTCTCACACACACACAGACACACACTCACTCACTCACTCACGCACACGCACACACACACTAACACTCACACACAGACACACACGCACACTCACACACACACACAAACAAACACACACACACTCTCTCACACACACATATTCACACATACACACAGACACACAGACACACACTCACACACACACACACACACACACACACTCACACATACGCACTCATACACAGACACAAACACACACTCACACTCACACACACTCTCTCTCACACACACACACACTCACACACACACACACACACACACTTACACACACTCACACAAACACTCACACACACACAGACACACACACACTCACACACACACACTCACACACACTCACACACACACACAAACTCTCCTACACACACACACACTCACATACATTCACACACACACTCAAACACACACACACACACTCAAACACACACACACACATACACACACACACACATACACTCACACATAGAACATAGAACATAGAACATAGAACATTACAGCGCAGAACAGGCCCTTCGGCCCACGATGTTGCGCCGACCAGTTACAAAACAATGACCCACTAGCCTAAACCAATCCCTTTTCATCCATAAACCTATCCACAGATCTCTTAAACGCCCCCAAACTAGTTGCATTTACAACTGCAGCTGGCAGGGCATTCCAGTCCCTCACCACCCTCTGGGTAAAGAACCTACCCCTGACATCTGTCCTATAACTACCCCCCCTTAATTTAAAATCGTGCCCCCTCGTGCTAGCTTTCTCCATCCTAGGAAAAAGGCTATCACTATCTACCCTGTCTAAACCTCTAATCATCTTATATGTTTCAATGAGATCCCCTCTTAGCCGCCTTCTTTCCAGCGAAAACAACCCCAAATCTCTCAATCTCTCCTCATAGGATCTCCCCTCCATACCAGGCAACATCCTGGTAAACCTCCTCTGCACCCTCTCCAAAGCCTCTACATCCTTCCTGTAATGTGGGGACTAGAACTGCACACAAAACTCCAAGTGCGGCCGCACCAGAGTTGTGTACAGTTGCATCATGACGCTGCGACTCCTAAATTCAATCCCCCTACCAATAAATGCCAAAACTCCGTATGCCTTCTTAACAACCTTATCCACTTGATTCCCAACTTTCAGGGATCTATGTACACATACACCTAGATCCCTCTGCTCCTCCACACTATTCAAAGTCCTCCCGTTAGCCCTATACTCAACACATCTGTTATTCCTACCGAAATGAATTACCTCACAGTTCTCCACATTAAACTCCATCCGCCACCTCTCAGCCCAGCTCTGCAACCTATCTAAGTCATCCTGCAAACTATGACACCCTTCCTCACAATCTACCACACCTCCGACTTTGGTGTCATCAGCAAACTTACTAATCCACCCAACTATACCCTCATCCAGATCATTAATAAAAATTACAAACAGCAGTGGCCCCAAAACAGATCCCTGAGGCACACCACTTGTAACCGAACTCCATGACGAATATTTCCCATCAACCACCACTCTCTGTCTCCTATCTGCTCGCCAATTCCTGATCCAATTACCTAGATCACCCCCAATCCCATACATCTGCATTTTCTGCAGAAGCCTACCATGGTGAACCTTATCAAACGCCTTGCTAAAATCCATATACACCACATCAACTGCCTTACCCCTATCCACCTCTTTGGTCACCTTCTCAAAGAACTCGATAAGGTTAGTAAGGCATGACCTACCCGCTACAAAACCATGCTGACTGTCTCTAATCAACTCATTACTTTCCAAATAACTATAAATCCTGTCTCTAATAATCCTTTCCAAAACCTTACCCACCACAGAAGTAAGACTCACCGGTCTATAATTCCCAGGGAAGTCCCTTCTCCCCTTCTTAAACAATGGGACAACATTTGCTGTCCTCCAATCTTCTGGTACTATACCAGAGACTAACGACGACCTGAAGATCAGAGCCAGAGGCTCCGCAATCACCCCTCTTGCCTCAGATAGGAAGAGAACGTGCAACACTCACACACACAGACACTCACACACACACTCACACACACATACACGGACACTCACACTCACACACACACACATACACAGACAAACACAAACTCACACGTACACATACACAGACAGGCACACACATACACAGACAGACAGACAAACACACACAGACAGACAGACACACACATACACAGACAGGCACACGCACATATATAGACATACACAGACAGGCACAAACACACATACACACATACAGAGAACGACAGACACACACACACAAGCAGACAGACAGACACACACACACTCACAGACACACACAGAGGGAGGGAGGTACGGAGGATATAGGAATCGAGTCGCTATGGGTGGAGTTGAGGAATAGGAAGGGAGATGTTACTATATTGGGTGTGTACTACAGACCGCCCAACAGCCCGAGGGCTGTGGAAGAATGGATAAGCAGGGACATTCTAGATAAGTGCAGGAAGAATAGGGTGGTGGTAGTGGGAGATTTTAATCTCCCCGGGGTAGATTGGAATGTACTGAGATCAGAGGGTGCTGACGGGGAGGAATTTGTACAGTGTGTAATGGAAGGATCCCTGGAGCAGTATGTGGATAGCCCGACCAGAGAGGGGGCTATACTGGAATTGGTTCTGGGGAATGAGCCTGGGCAAGTGGTTGACGTTGAAGTAGGAGAGCATGTGGCTAACAGTGACCACAACTCTGTCTGGTTCAAGATATTAATGGATAAAGATGAAGCCTGTCCTAAGGGGAGGGTGTTAAATTGGGGGAGGGCTAGATACAGCCGGATTAGGCAGGATCTTAAAGATACGGACTGGGGTAAGCTGTTTAACGGTAGGTCGACGCTGGGTATGTGGGAGTCTCTCAAGGGAAAACTAAAATCTTTACAGGAAAGACATGTGCCGGTCAAGAGGAAGGATGGGAAAGGTAGGATTCGAGAGCCGTGGGTAACTAGGGATATTGAGGACCTGGTCAGGAGAAAGAGGGAGGCGTACACTAGATCTAGGCATTTGAGGACAGAGATAACGTTAGAAGAATAATTGCATTGGAACGAGATAGGATCAGACAGGCTAGGAAGGTGTTTGTCTGGAGTAAGGGGAGATATGAAGAAGTCAGGAAGTTACTTGGACAAATAAACTGGAAGGAGGCATTCTTAGGGAAGAGTACCGAAGGAAGGTGGCGGATATTCAAGGAATGTTTGTCTGGCGCTCTGCATGACAATGTTCCGTTAAGGCAAGGGGGTTTTGGTAGGTCGCGGGAACCGTGGTGCACGAAGGCTGTGTTGAACCTAGTCAGGAGGAAAAGGAAGGTATACAAAAGGTTCAGGGAACTAGGAGAGGTTAAGGATCTTGAAGAATATAAGGACTGTAGAAAGGAGGTTAAAAGGGAAATTAGGAGAGCCAGAAGGGGTCATGAGAAGACCTTGGCGGGTAAGATTAAAGAAAATCCCAAGGCCTTCTATAAGTATGTGAAAGGTAAAAGGGTGAGAAGGGAAAGGATAGGACCTATAAAAGGTGAAGGGGGAAAGGTCTGTGTGGAACCAGAAGAAATGGCGGAGGTGCTTAATGAGTACTTTGCATCAGTGTTCACAGTGGAAGCTGATTTGGGAGATCTTGCTATGGACTTGCAGCAGGTGGAAAAGATTGAGTACGTGGACATTAAAGAGGAGGATGTGTTAGAACTTTTGAATTCTATCAAGGTAGATAAGTCGCTGGGACCAGATGGGATGTACCCCAGGATACTGTGGGAGGCCAGGGAAGTGATTGCAGAGCCCTTGGCGATGATCTTTGCGTCGTCAATGGAGACGGGAGAGGTTCCAGAAGATTGGAGGATTGTGGATGTGGTCCCTATTTTCAAGAAAGGGAACAGAGATAGCCCGGGAAATTACCGCCCGGTGAGTCTGACCTCAGTGGTTGGTAAGCTGATGGAGAGGCTTCTGAGGGACAAGATTTACGACCATTTGGAGAGGTTTGACATGATCAGGAATAGTCAGCATGGATTTGTCAAGGGCAGGTCGTGCCTTACGAGCCTAGTTGAGTTCTTCGATAATGTGACTGAACACATTGACGAAGGAAGTGCCGTGGACGTAGTGTACATGGACTTCAGCAAGGCTTTTGATAAGGTCCCCCATGCAAGACTTCTTGAGAAGGTGAGAGGGCATGGGATCCAAGGGCCTTTGGCCTTGTGGATCCAGAACTGGCTTGCCTGCAGAAGGCAGAGAGTGGTTGTGGATGGGTCTTTATCGGAATGGAGGTCAGTCACCAGTGGAGTGCCCCAGGGATCTGTTCTGGGACCCTTGTTGTTTGTCATTTTCATAAATGACCTGGATGAGGAAGTGGAGGGATGGGTTAGCAAGTTCGCTGATGACACGAAGGTCGGCGGTGTTGTGGATGGTCTGGAAGGATGTCAAAAGTTGCAGCAGGACATAGATAGGATGCAGGAATGGGCGGAGAAGTGGCAGATGGACTTCAACGCGGATAAATGTGTAGTAGTCCATTTCGGCAGAACCAACGGGATGAACGAGTACACTATTAAGGGCAGGGGTCTTAGTAGCGTTGAAGAGCAGAAGGATCTCGGGGTCCGGGTTCACAGGACTCTTAAATTGGCCTCGCAGGTGGAGGAGGTGGTCAAGAAGGCGTATGGTGTACTGGCCTTCATTAATCGAGGGATTGAGTTTAGGAGTCGGGAGGTAATGCTGCAACTTTACAGGACCCTCGTCAGGCCTCATTTGGAGTACTGTGCGCAGTTCTGGTCGCCTCACTATAGGAAAGACGTAGAAGCTATTGAAAGGGTGCAGAGGAGATTTACAAGGATGTTGCCTGGACTGGGAGGCATGCCTTATGAAGATAGGTTGAGGGAGCTGGGACTCTTTTCCCTGGAGAGGCGAAGGTTGAGAGGCGACCTGATAGAAGTTTATAAAATGTTGAGAGGAATAGATAGGGTGGACTCTCAGAGGCTATTTCCCCGGGTTGAAATGGTCGCTACGAGAGGACACAGATTTAAGGTGCGGGGAGGGAAGTACAGAGGTGATGTTAGGGGTAAGTTTTTCACTCAGAGGGTAGTGAGTGATTGGAATCGGCTGCCGTCGTCAGTGGTGGAGGCGAACTCGCTGGGGTCTTTTAAAAGACTTCTGGATGAGTATATGGGGTTTAATGGGATTGGGGGTTATAGATAGGTCTATAGATTGGTGGGTTTGATGTGATCGGCGCAACTCGAGGGCCGAAGGGCCTGTTTGTGCTGTAATGTTCTATGTTCTATGTTCTATGTTCTAATACAGAGAATGTAGGAGAGAACTTAAAAGGGGCATCAGAAAGACAAAAAGGGTCCACGAAATGGCTTTGGCGGGTAGGATTAAGGAAAATCCTAAGGCATTTTACTCCTATATTAGAAACAAAAGGATGGTTAGAGGGAACATTGGTCCTCTCAGGGACAGAGGAGGGGAACTATGCTTGGAGCCTGGGGGAATGGGGGAGATCTTGAATGAATACTTTGCGTCGGTATTCACTCAGGAGAGGGGTGAGTCCTCTGCTGCTGTGCTTGAGAAGTTTGAGTATCCGTTGAGGGAAATAGTCATCACGAGGGAAGAGGTGTTGGGACCTTTAGACAGTATAAAGACGGACAAATCTCCAGGGCCTGATGGCATCTATCCTAGGCTGCTAAGGGAGGTGAGGGATGAAATTGCTGGGCCTCTGACGCAAATCTTTGTCCCTTCTTTGGACACAGGTGAGGTCCCAGAGGATTGGCGGATTGCAAATGTAGTACCGTTGTTTAAGAAGGGTCATAGGGATAACCCCGGGAACTATAGGCCAGTGAGCTTGACTTCAGTTA
>CM075763.1:5511884-5599384 GCA_037974335.1 Prionace glauca
GGAAATGACCCACAGGAAGTTCACAAGAATGATGAGTGGGGTGAAGAGTTTGTGGTTTGAGGAGCGGTTGAGGGCGGGTTAATATCGGTAAGAATGAGATTTGAACAAAGAACAACAAGCCCGCCCCATTATTTTAACATTACCAGACCACCCCCCCCCCCCCCTCTCCACCCATGACCCTTATCTGTGCTTACGGAAGAATGAACCGGGATTTGATGGTTTGAGTTATGAGGGGAGGGAGGATAGACATAGAACATAGAACATTACAGCGCAGAACAGGCCCTTCGGCCCACGATGTTACGCCTACCAGTTACAAAACACTGACCCACTAACCTAAACCACTCCCTTTTCGTCCATAAACATATCCACGGATCTCCTAAACGCCCCCAAACTAGGCGCATTTACAACTGCAGCTGGCAGGGCATTCCAGTCCCTCACCACCCTCTGGGTAAAGAACCTACCCCTGACATCTGTCCTATAACTACCACCCCTTAATTTAAAGCCATGCCCCCTCGTGCTAGATTTCTCCATCAGAGGAAAAAGGCTATCACTATCCACCCTATCTAAACCTCTAATCATCTTATATGTTTCAATAAGATCCCCTCTTAGCCTCCTTCTTTCCAGCGAAAACAACCCCAAATCCCTCAGCCTCTTCTCATAGGACCTCCCCTCTATACCAGGCAACATCCTGGTAAACCTCCTCTGCACCCTCTCCAAAGCCTCTACATCCTTCCTGTAATGTGGGGACCAGAACTGCACACAGTACTCCAAGTGCGGCCGCACCAGAGTTGTGTACAGTTGCAACATAACGCTGCGACTCTTAAATTCAATCCCCTTACCAATAAACGCCAAAACTCCGTATGCCTTCTTAACGACCTTATCTACTTGATTCCCAACTTTCAGGGATCTATGTACACATACACCTAGATCCCTCTGCTCCTCCACACTATTCAAAGTCCTCCCGTTAGCCCTATACGCGACACATCTGTTATTCCTACCAAAGTGAATTACCTCACACTTCTCCACATTAAACTCCATCCGCCACCTCTCGGCCCAGCTCTGCAACCTTTCTAAGTCATCCTGCAAACTATGACACCCTTCCTCACAATCTACCACACCTCCGACTTTGTTGTCATCAGCAAATTTACTAATCCACCCAACTATACCCTCATCCAGATCATTAATAAAAATTACAAACAGCAGTGGCCCCAAAACAGATCCCTGAGGCACATCACTCGTAACCGAACTCCATGATGAATATTTATTATCAACCACCACCCTCTGCCTCCTATCCGCTAGCCAATTCCTGATCCAATTCCCTAGATCACCCCCAATCCCATACATCTGCATTTTCTGCAGAAGCCTACCACTGGGAAGTCTTTATGAAAGAGGCAAATATACAAGAGGGATGGAATACAGTTAACTGGGAAGGGCATGCATATCTTATCTGGAAAGTTAGGTGGAGTGTATCGGCAGGGTTTAAACTGATATGGAGGGGGGGGGGGTGGGGAGGTGGACGGAACTGGGATTGGGGATAGGGTAAGCCCGGAGAGTAGGAAGAAGGATCGGATTGTTTCTGAGGGTCTTCGGTGCATGTGTTTCAATGCTAGGAGTGTGACTGGCAAAACAGATGAACTGAAGGCATTAATGTTTGAAAGGAAGTTGGAAGTGGTGGCGGTGACAGAGACTTGGTTAAAGGAAGGGCAGGACTGGCAGTTGAATGTTCCTGGGTATAAGTGTTTCAGGCGAGATAGGGGTGGGTCGCTGAGAGGTCGGGGAGTGGCGTTGTTAGTTAAGGATTGCATCATAGCAGTGCAGAGGGAGGGAGGTATAGAGGATATAGGAATCGAGTCGCTATGGGTGGAGTTGAGGAATAGGAAGGGAATATTGGGTGTGTACTAGAGACCGCCCAACAGCCCGAGGGCTGTGGAAGAAGGGATAAGCAGGGACATTCTAGATAAGTGCAGGAAGAATAGGGTGGTGGTAGTGGGAGATTTTAATCTCCCCGGGGTAGTTTGGAATGTACTGAGATCAGACGGTGCTGACGGGGAGGAATTTGTACAGTGTGTAATGGAAGGATCCCTGGAGCAGTACGTGGATAGCCCGACCAGAGAGGGAGCTATACTGGACTTGGTTCTGGGGAATGAGCCTGGGCAGGTGGTTGACGTTGAAGTAGGAGAGCATGTGGCTAACAGTGACCACAACTCTGTCTGGTTTAAGATATTAATGGATAAAGATGAAGCCTGTCCTAAGGGGAGGGTGTTAAATTGGGGGAGGGCTAGATACAACCGGATTAGGCAGGATCTTAAAGATACGGACTGGGGTACGCTGATTAACGGTAGGTCGACGCTAGGTATGTGGGAGTCTCTCAAGGGAAAACTAAAATCTTTGCAGGAAAGACATGTGCTGGTCAAGAGGAAGGATGGGAAGGGTAGGATTAGAGAGCCGTGGGTAACTAGGGATATTGAGGACCTGGTCAGGAGGAAGAGGGAGGCGTACATTCACAGATTTAAGGTGCGGGGAGGGAAGTACAGAGGTGATGTTAGGGGTAAGTTTTTCACTCAGAGGGTAGTGAGTGAATGGAATCGGCTGCCGTCATCGGTGGTGGAGGCGAACTCGCTGGGGTCTTTTAAAAGACTTCTGGATGAGTATATGGGGTTCAATGGGATTGGGGGTTATAGATAGGTCTATAGATTGGTGGGGTTGATGTGATCGGTGCAACTCGAGGGCCGAAGGGCCTGTTTGTGCTGTAATGTTCTATGTTCTATGTTCTATGTTCCTTCATCTGTTGAGTGAACACTACATCAGTCCTGAGGACTTATCTACATTAATGTTTTTTAAGATACCCAGTCACCGCATTGTTCTCTCCAAGATCACTGTGTTCCATTCCCAAAATCACCGCAACCCACTCATCCCAGTGGTTCTTCCCACGCCCTCAGTGACTGTTTCGCTCGCCAACTATTCTGCTCGAAGCGGTTAATGTGTCTCCCTCCCCGCTCCGTCAGCAGAACTCCCTTCCGCAGAGGAGCCGATGGCCGGTCCGTGTGTTGGGGTTCGCTGAGACTCTGCCCGATAAGTCTGCTAATGTGCACTTCGGGCTATCAATCACAATATATCTTTTTCAAGCGATTCAAGTAGAAATCCATTCTAGATATATGGCTGGCGGTAGATTTCACTCAATAACATTGCACATTATTATGTATTCACCCAGCCAGCAATATAGCTTATACGTAGCGAGAGATGGGACAAGGCAGGGTGCCGACTAGACCGGGACCAGAACACAATATGTTATGTATTGGTAACGCTTAGGGATACACGGTGGTACAGTGGTTAGGATTGTAGTTCCACAGAGCTAGGGATGCATGTTTGTATTTTGGTGTGGATTACTGTCTGTGTGCTTTCTGCACATTCTCCCTGTATCTGCGTGGGTATTCTTATTTTTTTTTAAACCCTAAGCTAATCCCAATTGCCCGCACTTAGTCCATATCCCTCTACACCCGTCGTATCAATGCAACTACCTAAATGAGTTTTAAGAGATAAAATTCTTTCGGCTTCTACTACTGCCTTTGGCAGCTTGTTCCAGACACTCACCACACTCTGTGTGGAGAAAAAAACCCTCTGGACACTGTTGTATCTCTCCCCTCTCACCTTAAACCTATGCCTTCTACTTTTGAACTCCCCTACCTTTGGGAAATAATATTGAGTATCTACCTTGTCTATACCCCTCATTATTTTCTAGACCTCTGTTACGTCACCCCTCAGTCTCCTACGCTTCAGAGTAAAAAGTCCACTTCTATCCAGCCTCTCTTTATAACTCAATCCATCAGGTCCCATTCACATCCTACTAAATCATGTCTGCATTTTTTCTAGGTTCATAATATTATGAACCTTTCTATAATATGGTGACCAGAATTATACACGATATTTCAAGTGTGGCCTAAATAGGTTTCCTCCCACACCCCAAAGATCTGCTCTCAGGCTGATTGGTGTAATAAATTGTCCCTAAATTATCCTCCCCTTAATCTGGTTTCCAATGAGGGTACCATAATCATAGACACGGGTCAAGGGTGAAGGAGGAAAAACACATTGTTAAGATGGCGGCGCGGGCTCGTTGGGCCGAAGGGCCTGTTTCCCGTGCTGTGTTGTTCTTTGTTCTTTGTACAACTTCAACAAGGCGTCTGAATTCCTATATCTAATGTTCTGACCAATGAAACCAAGCACGCCAAACGCCTTCTTCGCCATTCTGTCCCCCTGTGACTGCACTTTCAAGGAGCTATGAACATGTACCCCGAGATCTCTTTGTTCTGTAACTCTTCCCAACGCCCTTCCAGTAACTGAGTAAGTCCTACCCTGGGTCATTCCACAATATGCACTGACTTGCATTTGTGTAAATTAAACTGCATCTGCCATTCGCCAGCCCACAGGCCCAATTAATCATGATCCCGCTGCAATTGGCGATGATCTTCCTCAATGTCCACCAGGCCACCAATTTTGCTGCCACCGTGCTAACCATGCCCCCTATATTCTCATCCATGTCATTAATATAAATGGAAACTAATAGTGGGTCCAGCACTGATCCCTGAGGCACATCGCTGGTCTCAGGTCTCCAGTTTGAAAATCAATTCTCTACAACCACCCTCTGACTTCTGTGAAGAAGACAATTTTGTCTCCAATGAGATACCTCACCCTGAATCCTGGTAAAAGTGAGATTTAACTTTATGCAACAACCTACCTTGTTAAAGGCCTTGTTAAAGTTCACGTAGACAACATCAACTGCACTACCCTCATCTAGGCTGATCTTCATTTCTCCATCAAACAGCTCAATTAAATGTGTGAGACACGATTTTACACTCACAAAGCCATGCTGACTGTCCCTAATCATTCCTTGCGTCTCTAAATGCCTGCAGATCCTGTCTCTCAAAATACCTTTCAACAGTTTACCCACGATAGATGTGAGGCTCACTGGTCTGTAGTTCCCCCGCTTTTCCCCACAGCCCCATTTAAACAACGGCACAACATTAGTCACTCTCCAATCTTCAGGAATGTCGCCCGTGATGATCGATGATTCAATTATCTCGGCCAAGGGACCCAGAATTTCCGCTCTAGCCTCTCACAATGCCTTGGCATTAACCTCACTAGGCCCCCGGGGATTTATCTGCCTTGATGCGCTTTAAGACTTCCAGCACCTCCTTCTCTGAAACATGTTCCCTCTTCATGACATCAGCATTTAATTTTCCATGTCCCCTAAATTCCAAGATTTTTCTCAGCAATAAATACTGGTGACAAATATTCATTTCGGATCTCATCCGTCAGACTGAATGAGAGATTTCTCCTCAATACAATCAACAAATTTCCCTCCATCCAACCCTTTAATACTATGACTCTCCCAGTCATTGTTGGGAAAATTAAAATCTCCGAGCATTACCACCCTAGAATTTTTTGGAGCTATCTGTAATCTCCCTCACATGTTTGCGCCTCAATTTCCCGCTGATTATTTGTACAACATCTTTACCCAAAGATAGCGGAGACTAAAACGAGAGGGTGAATGTTTAAAGTGGGAGGGTAGAGAGATCCAAAAGGATCCAGTGCGACAACTTCTCAGACAGAGTGTGGTGAGTGTCTGGACCAAGCTGCCAGGGTTAGGAGCAGAGGTGGGTACATTGGCCTTTATAAAAGCGTTTAGAAAGATGTATATGTCTGATAATTAGAGAAGGATATGGGCCATACGTGGGCAATTCAGACTAGTGCAGTCGTTAAAAAGGACGGCATGGACTAGTTGGGCCAAAGGGCCTGTTTCCATGCTGTAAATCCCTTTGACTCTATGCGGGGGTCGATGTTTTATTCCTTTATATCAATAAAAAGTGGTGTTAAATAATACCGAGAATCAAATAATCTCAACACAGCAGAAGTAGAGCCTTTCGAATTTGCACCGCTCCCCATAATGACACCCACCACAAGTAATGAACAGAACATGTCTGGGTCAAGAATATCCGCTTGAAATATACAGAGAACACCTCAGGGTCAGATTCTCCTGATACTGCACACTTATTTGAGAGTTTCCGAAAAAACCTACCTTCACCAATAGTTGTGGACAATCTGACTGTTCCAAACCTGTTAACGGCTGATCCATTACTGTCTCACATGGACACAAATCTGGAGATTGTGCAGAAACTGAAGTTTTGTTCAATGATAAAATGGACTGATATCCGATGGTGATACCGGCTCCCGACCGGAATGGTCTCCTGCTCCCAGTGATCCTTATGTCCTGACTGGGTCAGCTGTCACAGTTCATGGACATGGACTCCCAGGTACTCTAGTTCAATGGTCCATTCAATGGCTGCACCTCCCCTTTCTGTACACATTCTGTGCTCACTTCCTGCAATGTGAGACAGAATTATAGTTGGTAATTTCAGCAGTTAAGATTCAGATCCAGGTCTTCTATTAAAGAGGATAGGATCGATACCTCCAATACAAACACAACCAGTGAATGCGAGACATCCCCCCCCCCATTTTGTGTAAAGAATATTCTACCATCTTTCCCCTTGATGCTCTGGGCCAGGTGAGGGAGGGTAGAGTTAGAAAGAGCCCATGTGTACCATCGGGCTGGCATGGATAAGACGGGGGAAAGGACATCGTTCCATGCAGTAACTTTTATATCTCTCCAGGAGGATAATGATTAAATGTTCTGTATCTTGAATTTATCTCATTTATTTTTTCCCAGAATTCTACACCAAGGGAATCAGTTGTTCCCTGTCTGCTCTATCACCCTCTCTCAGTAATTTTGTACATTTCCAGCAAGTCACCATCGGTCTTCTAATTCCAAACTCTCCAATCTCTCGTTACACTATTTTACACATGGCCACATCCTTGTAAAAGCTTCCTTCCTGTAACGTGATGACCAGGGATGTAAAAATTACTCCATTTGTGTCCTCAGCAGTGTTTTATACAATTCAAACTTTATACCCCAGCTGTTACACCTCTGTCAATGAAGCAGAACCTGCCATACGGGATATTTACATCCTCCTCTCCGCGAACTGTCACTTTTATAATCTGTGTTTGCCTACGCCGAGATTGATTTCTTTATCTACATTTCACAGTATGTTATTATTCATTATTTATTCTCTATATCCTTCTCCGTGTTAAAATACACATGTCACTTTACTGCCCACTTCATCAAACTTCCGATATGGATTTTTAGATGACAGCTGATCCCTGGACAAGATTTCCGAGTGTAATCCTCATGTTCAGATCCTAAACATGAATAATCAAAACAAACAGCAGGGGTAAGAACACCAAACCCTGTGGAACACCACTTGGAATAAAAATATTCTATTCGACGAATACAGTTTGCGTTTTGATTTCAGTTTCAATTGAATTTCTGTTGTGGAGCCAAGTTTGGATCCAGTTTTCCACATCCCGTCTCCCAGCGGCTTTTAATCTTTTGAAAATTCTGCCATGTGGAACTTGGTCAAACCCCTCGCTGACATGTGTACACAGGACATCCAATGCACTGCCTTCTAACACACATCCTGCCACTTCCCAAAAAAAATCAATCAAATGCGTGAGGCAAGATCTTCCTTTAGCAAATCTACACCGATCATTAGTCTGCATCTCGCTATGTGACAGTCGTCCCTAGTTTCGGGATTGATCCCACTAATTTCCCCAGCACCAATGTAATCCTGCCTGGGTGATAATTGTTTGACATTTTCTGTAATTCTCTGTTAAACAATAGAACCAGGTTTGCATTTCCCCAGTCCTCCCTCACCTCCCCTGTATCTAGTGCGGTTTAGAAGCACGGTGGCACAGTGGTTTGCACTGCTGCCTCACGATGCCAGGGACCCTGTTCGATTCCTGCCTTTAACCATTGTTTTTTTGTGGAGTTGACATTTTCTTTTTTTCTCTGTATGGATTTCCTCCGGTTGCTCTGTTTTCTCCGCACAGTCCAAAAGACGTGCTAACCGGGTGCATTGGCCATGCTGAACGAGGGCATTTTCCCTGTAAGTTTATCGCAGTGTTGACGCAGGTCTAGTGGTGACAATAATAAATAATTTAAATTTCAGAGCATCTTCAGTCTCCTCCCTGAACTGGTTCAGCATCCTTGGGAGTTGAGTTACTATTTTTTTCACACAAAATACATGTTATTCTCGATACTGGACAGGGTTAAGCGATGAATTTTACATAGAGTCAATGCAATGACCTGGTTTGTTCATATTCACCTTATTCATTTTGATTTTTTTTTGTTCACAGTTAACTCAGTGATGATCATAATATTTTCTCGGGGAAAATGTGGACTGTCCGGTTCAACCACACGCTACCTGGTGGCCATGGCAACAGCAGATCTATTGGTCGTAATCCTGGACCTGATTTTGAGGCAGATTCCCATTGCATATGAACTATCATTTGTGCGACACATCCCTGTGTGTAACATTCACGCTGTGCTGCTTTATGCAGTTACTGACTGTACCGTCTGGTTCACCGTCACCTTCACCTTTGATCGGTTTGTGTTAATATGTTGTCAGAAGCTGAGAAGTAAATACTGCACCAAGAGAATGGCGGCCTTGGTGCTGGGGACAGTGACCGTTCTGTGCAGTTTAAAGGACACCACATGGTATTTTATGTTGACCAATTGGTATTGGTTGAACAAAAACCCTTGGTTTTGTTTACATGAATGTTCTCATGATGCTGTCAAATATGTGGGGAGCTATCGAGATATTCCATAATATCTTCACACCAGGGATCCCATTTGTTCTGATTCTACTTCTCAATATTTTAACGGTCAGGCACATATTAACAAGCAACAGAGCCCGCAGGAGACTACGGGCTGTGAGCAATGGGGATAACCACAAGGACCAAGAATTAGACAGTCGACAGAAATCCATAATTTTGTTATTTGCTATATCGTGGAATTTCATAATCTTGTGGTTTGTCTTCATGATGTATTCAATGTGGCAGCGAGTTTTTAACCTTGGCAATGTTTCTGTGTACCTTCCCTCTTTCGTACTCGAAATTGGTTTCATGCCGCAGCTCCTGAGTTGCTGCACAAACATGTGCTGTCACGCAGAGGAATTTCAGGGAGCAGTTGAAACATATATTAAATGCCTCCCTTTCTGGTTTAACATGTCATATTAAATGTTGAAAATATAATGGATCATAAAAATCTTTCAGCAATCCAAAAACATGGATTTGACTTTCAGATGTAACAATATTCAACTCTGACCGATTTTAACATCTGACGGGATCCCACAATTCGGAAATTTGGTCATTGTTCCTACGCAAGTGTCACAAGACACTAGTGGAACAGATTGGAAAATTTACTGTCATGCACCAGTGTCGAAAATGTAAAAATAAAGCGAATTAACTGCCAAGAGTGATTTATAGTGAGGCACTAAATATACCCTATGAAACAGAGATTTTGTTTTCCACTACACCTTAAGAAGGGGAAACCATATCTTCCAAGTGGTTGATGATACAATGCATTTTTTTTTCATGCATTGGCCCCAGAAGCAGATACGCTCACAAAGGCCTTTCACAGCTCTGGATAGAGATCCAGACCGCTTTTTAAAGGAAAGTATATTTTCAGAAACAGAATGTCGCAGAATTAAACCTAATCTATGCCAACACCCAGTCTGAAGTTTTCAAAGGCAGAATGGGTTATCTGCCTCTGCAGCTTCTAATCAACATCTTCTCAGATAGAAGGCAAATAGAGAAAGATCGAAACCCAAACAGCAGATTGTCAGAGAAAGACACTTATTTCCTTACATCTTCCAATTTCCATATTCAATGAAGGGAAAGGATAGACACAGTTCTCTCACAACTCAAAGCAGCTTTGGGCTTGATTATTACGTGTAAGCCTAGCTCCACCCAATAATATCAAATATCTGTCAATCAGACTAAACAGGACCGAGTCGGTAAAAACAAAATCTGTGGAAACAAGAAAACAACAGACCATCAATAGTCCAGGTTAAAACAAGAACTCACAAACTGATTTTGGAAGATGATGTTCTCTCTGGCAATTCAGCAGAGTGCAGTCACTCACATGCTTTAGGAACTCTGCTGGTGCAGAGGTGACTTGTACAGAGGGGTGGGTGACACTTGAACTGGGAGGGAGCAAATACATAAGAACATAATAAATAGGAGCAGGAGGATGCCATCTGGCCCTTCGAGCCTGCCCCGCCATTCAATAAGATCATGGCTGATTTGTCGTGGCTCACATTCTCGCCCTCTCCCCATAACCCTTAATCCCCTCACTTATCAAAAACCCATCAACCCGCGTCTTAAAAATATTTAGCGAGGCAGCCTCCACCACTTCAACGGGCAGAGAATTCCAGAGATTCACCACCCTTTGAGTGAAGAAATTCCTCCTCAACTCCGTTCTAAAACGCCCCCCCCCTTTATCTTGAGGTTGTGCCCCCTAGTCCTACTGTCCTTTCTGAGCAGGAAGAGTCTCTCCACCTCTATCCTATCCATCCCATTCATCATCTTATACGTCTCAATGAGATCTCCCCTCATTCTTTTAA
Organism: Prionace glauca; assembly: GCA_037974335.1. NCBI lineage: Eukaryota > Metazoa > Chordata > Chondrichthyes > Carcharhiniformes > Carcharhinidae > Prionace > Prionace glauca. The sequence continues at coordinate 5,522,402 of CM075763.1, forward strand.
AATACAAAGAAGAAAGAACAACACAGCCCAGGAAACAGGCCCTTCAGCCCAACGAGCCTGTGCCGCCATCTTAACAAGGTGTTTTTCCGACACCTCCCTTGACCCGTGTCTATGCTTATGGTTCCCCCATTGGAAACTAGATTGAGGGGAGAATAATTTAGGGATAATTTGTTACACCAATCAGTCTAAGAGCACATCTTTGGGGTGTTGGAGGAAACCGGAGCACCCGGAGAAAACCCACGCAAGCACGGGGAGAATGTGCAAACTCCCACAGACACCGGCCCAAATCCATGTGTCTGCACAGCAATCAATGATAGTCACTGAGCTGTTGTGGTGCCCATCTGCTGGTCCAGTTTTACGCACACACAAACGACGCTAAGTACTGGGCCACTCTTGAAACATCCAAGAGCAGCCCACGCACGACCCACCGTGTGCATGCCCCTCGTTAGACAACAAGGTGGACCGACATACCTGCAGAGTAAAAGAGACAAATGTGTAACATTAGATTTCCAGAAATGTCCCGAGGCTCTGATCGTTATTTTAAACCATCTCCTATGTCAAGGGCAGGTCGTGCCTTACGAGCCTAGTTGAGTTAGAACATAGAACATAGAACATTACAGCACAAAACAGGCCCTTCGGCCCTCGAGTTGCGCCGATCGCATCAACCCCACCAATCTATAGACCTATCTATAACCCCCAATCCCATTAAACCCCATATACTCATCCAGAAGTCTTTTAAAAGACCCCAGCGAGTTCGCCTCCACCACCGACGACGGCAGCCGATTCCAATCACTCACTACCCTCTGAGTGAAAAACTTACCCCTAACATCACCTCTGTACTTCCCTCCCCGCACCTTAAATCTGTGTCCTCTCGTAGCGACCATTTCAACCCGGGGAAATAGCCTCTGAGAGTCCACCCTATCTATTCCTCTCAACATTTTATAAACTTCTATCAGGTCGCCTCTCAACCTTCGCCTCTCCAGGGAAAAGAGTCCCAGCTCCCTCAACCTATCTTCATAAGGCATGCATCCCAGTCCAGGCAACATCCTTGTAAATCTCCTCTGCACCCTTTCAATAGCTTCTACGTCTTTCCTATAGTGAGGCGACCAGAACTGCGCACAGTACTCCAAATGAGGCCTGACGAGGGTCCTGTAAAGTTGCAGCATTACCTCCCGACTCCTAAACTCAATCCCTCGATTAATGAAGGCCAGTACACCATACGCCTTCTTGACCACCTCCTCCACCTGCGAGGCCGATTTAAGAGTCCTGTGAACCCGGACCCCGAGATCCTTCTGCTCTTCAACGCTACTAAGACCCCTGCCCTTTATAGTGTACTCGTTCATCCCGTTGGTTCTGCCGAAATGGACTACTACACATTTATCCGCGTTGAAGTCCATCTGCCACTTCTCCGCCCATTCCTGCATCCTATCTATGTCCTGCTGCAACTTTTGACATCCTTCCAGACCATCCACAACACCGCCGACCTTCGTGTCATCAGCGAACTTGCTAACCCATCCCTCCACTTCCTCATCCAGGTCATTTATGAAAATGACAAACAACAAGGGTCCCAGAACAGATCCCTGGGGCACCCCACTGGTGACTGACCTCCATTCCGAAAAAGACCCATCCACAACCACTCTCTGCCTTCTGCAGGCAAGCCAGTTCTGGATCCACAAGGCCAAAGGCCCTTGGATCCCATGCCCTCTCACCTTCTCAAGAAGTCTTGCATGGAGTTCTTCGATAATGTGACTGAACACATTGACGAAGGAAGTGCCGTGGACGTAGTGTACATGGACTTCAGCAAGACGTTTGATAAGGTCCCCCATGGGTCCTTGAGAAGGTGAGAGGGCATGGGATCCAAGGGCCTTTGGCCTTGTGGATCCAGAACTGGCTTGCCTGCAAAAGGCAGAGAGTGGTTGTGGATGGGTCTTTTTCGGAATGGAGGTCAGTCACCAGTGGGGTGCCCCAGGGATCTCTTCTGGGACCCTTGCTGTTTGTCATTTTCATAAATGACCTGGATGAGGAAGTGGAGGGATGGGTTAGCAAGTTCGCTGATGACACGAAGGTCGGCGGTGTTGTGGATTGTTTGGAAGGATGTCAAAAGTTGCAGCAGGACATAGATAGGATGCAGGACTGGGCGGAAAAGTGGCAGATGGACTTCAACGCGGATAAATGTGTAGTCGTCCATTTCGGCAGAACCAACGGGATGAACGAGTACACTATCAAGGGCAGGAGTCTTAGTAGCGTTGAAGAGCAGAAGGATCTCGGGGTCCGGGTCCACAGGACTCTTAAATCGGCCTCGCAGGTGGAGGAGGTGGTCAAGAAGGCGTATGGTGTACTGGCCTTCATTAATCGAGGGATTGAGTTTAGGAGTCAGGAGGTAATGCTGCAACTTTATAGGACCCTTGTCAGGCCTCATTTGGAGTACTGTGCGCAGTTCTGGTCGCCTCACTATAAGAAAGACGTAGAAGCTATTGAAAGGGTGCAGAGGAGATTTACAAGGATGTTGCCTGGACTGGGAGGCATGCCTTATGAAGATAGGTTGAGGGAGCTGGGACTCTTTTCCCTGGAGAGGCGAAGGTTGAGAGGCGATCTGATAGAAGTTTATAAAATGTTGAGAGGAATAGATAGGGTGGACTCTCAGAGGCTATTTCCCCGGGTTGAAATGGTCGCTACGAGAGGACACAGATTTAATGTGCGGGGAGGGAAGTACAGAGGTGATGTTAGGGGTAAGTTTTTCACTCAGAGGGTGGTGAGTGAATGGAATCGGCTGCCGTCATCGGTGGTGGAGGCGAACTCGCTGGGGTCTTTTAAAATACTCCTGGATGAGTATATGGGGTTTAATGGGATTGGGGGTTATAGATAGGTCTATAGATTGGTGGGGTTGATGTGATCGGCGCAACTCGAGGGCCGAAGGGCCTGTTTGTGCTGTAATGTTCTATGTTCTATGTTCTATGTTCTATAACCCTCCATCCCTATTTCGCTCATATGTCTATCTAGATCAAGAGATCTTGGGGTCCAGGCTCATAGCAGCTTGAATGTGGAGTCACAGCTGGACCGAGTGGTGAAGAAGGTATTTGGATGTTTGGTTTCAAATGTCAGAACATCGAACACAGGAGTTGGGACGTCTTGTTAAACTTGTACACGACATTGTCAAGGCCAAACTTGGAAGACTGTGCAGTTCTGGTCACCCCGTTAGAGAAAGGATATCATTAAACTGAAAGAGTGCTGAAAAGATTTACTAGGATGCTACCAGGACTTGATGGATTGAGTTATGAGGAGCGACTGAATATTCTGGGACTTTTTTTTGTCTCTGGAGGGTAGGAGGCTGAGGAGTGACATTATAAATGACCATAAAATAGTGAGGGCCACTGACAACGTAGATATTCAATACCTTTTCACAAAGATAGGGGAGTCTAAAACAAGAGGGCATAGGTTTAAGGTGAGAGGGGAGAGATGCAAAAGTGTCCAGAGGGGCAATTTATTTCACACAAAGGGTCACGAGAGTCTGGGACAAGCTGCCAGAAGTGGGAGTCGAAGGGGGGAAATCATTATCTTTTAAAAATAATTTAAACAGTCACATGGGTGCGATGGGTAGAGAGGGGTATGGGCCAACGGGGGGCAGTTTGGATTTGCTTAGAGGTTTAAAAAAATAAGGGTGGCGTGGATAAGTGGGGGCGAAAGGCATGTTTTCATGCTGCAAACATGAATGACTCTATGATTCTAGATGACAAATATTGGTGTGTTATTTTATTTGCTTAACAAAAACATATCAATCTGTAGAAACAATATCTGTGTCACATTCCACCTCATTCCTCACAATTACAGATCCAGCTGAACTGTGGAGGCACATCGATGTCTTGCGTTAAACTTTATTTTTTTTAAATCTGTGTTATATTCCACACAATCGGTTACAATTCCTGCTGACCATCTCTCTGTGTATTCCCACCCATTGTGTTCCAATGTACAGCGAGCTGTACTGGAGGATCGCTCTGAGCTCCATTCCACTCTGCTGATCACAATAAAAACTCACTTGTCCTGTGGAAGAAGAATTGTGTTACAGTTGCTTGAAATACAAGATTCATCTGTATTCTAAAGCATTTCTGTATTACATTTATCTTCACTGTTCAAACAGGGAAAATACATGAAACACGGTCAAGATCAACTCCGTGTTTTCAGCCACTCTTTTATTACTATCTGCGCCACATACCCAGCTACATTACATTATATTTCACTGTTCACAATAACACATCACCGTGTTCATCAAATGATAGATGGCAAATGGAGTTTAATTTAGACAAATGTGAGGTTTTGCATTTTGGTCGATTGATCCAGGGCAGGACTTACTCAGTTAATGGTAGGGCGTGGGAGAGATGTGTACAAAGAGATCTCGGGGTCCAATTTCATAGCTTCTTGGAAGTGTATTCATGGGAGACTATCCTCCTTCAGCACTGTAGGATTCCATGATTCGATGAATCCTCGAATTCACTCAATTGTTGTTGTCGGATATTTCCCCATCTCTTGGAAATCAATTCCTCCTGTTTTATTGGAACTGTTCAGTGTTACTGCGTAGAATTTCAAAGTGTCCTCAATTTGTATAGTCGCAGCCCATTGTCTGTGACAATCTGAGATATTAACAATTGTATTAGTAAAACTGGCGGGTTCGGTAAAACGTCACACATTTCCTAAAGATAAGTATCGAATTCAGACATATCACTGGGTCTGATGCTGTGAAGCAGCTGTCATCTACAAAGAACAAAGAACAAAACCTGGCTCGGGTCACTGCCTGTGTGGAGTTTGCACATTCTCCTCGTGTCTGCGTGGGTTTTCTCTGGGTGCTCCGGTTTCCTCCCACAGTCCAAAGATGTGCGGGTTAGGTTCATTGGCTCTGCTAAAATTGCCCCTTAGTGTCCTGGGATGTGTAGGTTAGAGGGATTAGCAGGTAAAATGTGTGGGGATAGGGTCTGGGTGGGATTGTGTTCGGTGCAGACTCGATGGGCCGAAGGGCCTGTTTCTGCACTGTAGGGTTCTATGCTGGTTCTATATGCAGGGTAGAATAGGTGTAGGGTGGTGTGGCGGCGCGGGCTCGTTGGGCCGAAGGGCCTGTTTCCCGTGCTGGGTTGTTCTTTGTTCTTTGTTCTTTGCAAAAAAACAGCCCGGGACACAGGCCCTTCAGCCCAATGAGCCCACACCACCATTCTAACATTACCAGTCCCCCTCTCCACCCATGACCCTTATCTAATGTTTTTATGGCAATTCACATTGAGGGAAAACTAATTTAGGGACAATTCATTCCTGCCAATCAGCCTAAGAGCACATCTTTGGGGTGTGGGAGGAAACCGGAGCACCCGGAGAAAACCCACGCAAACACGGGGAGAATGTGCAAACTCCCACAGAGACCGGCCCCAAATCCATGTGTCTGCACAGCAATCAGTGATAGTCACTGAGCTGTCGTCTTGCCCAGTATCTGGTCCAGTTTAGGCACACACTAACGACATGAAACACTAGGCCAATCTCGAACAACCAAGAGCAGCCCCAGTACGACCCATCGCGTGTATGCCCCTCGTTGGATACGAGGTGGACCGACTTTAAACCTGTGAATTAAAAGAGAAAAACATTATCATCCCATATCCATTTACATTACCAGGGACGCCCCACTGCTAATGAAACTTATTTAAAACAATCTCCTATATCCGCCCGCTCATGTGCCTGCCTAAGTTACTCTTAAACAACTCCAGCGTGTTTGCCTCCACCGCCTTACTTGGCAGAGAATTCCATACCCCCACTACCCTCTGTGTGAAAAACCACCCTCTAATATCTGTGTTATACCTCTACCCCCTCACCCTCAGCCCGTGGCCCCTCGTACTGTGTGTCTCTAACATAGGAAATAGCTTTCCTCTGTTTACTCTGTCTATACCCTCTTGCCAGGAAGTGAAGCCCAAGCAATACAGACGAACAGTGAGTTTAATCTTATTCATTCCGAAGATGTGAACACCACTCTCGGGGCCATCATCTGTTCTTTTTTCCTTCATCTGCCTTTAAAAAACTAACTTATGAGGCAATCTCAGGGGGACAGTTAAGAATCTGCGTTCACATTTGAGCAGATACGCTGGGGGTGATAGACCCCCTCAGTACAAGGTCATCGATGGATCGGAGAGGATGTTTTTGAGTAGGTGACAATTTGTCATTGATACAGACCCTAGATTAATATTCCTGACATTTTATGATTTGAATTAAAATATTACTATTTTCCGAAGGGGAATTTGAAACTCCATCCCCACAATTTTACAGATTATGAATGTGTTGTTATGGGACAATCTCACACATAAATAAGAATTTAAGAATGAGGAACAGGAGTAGGAACTCTGACCTCCCGAGCTGCTCTGTCATTCAACAAGGTCATGGCTGATCTTTACATGGACTCAGATTCACTTTCACATCGGGTCACCATAACCCATAATCCCTTTACTGTTCAAAAAATACCTAACCCTGTCTTAAAACATTCAACGAGGGAGCCTCAACTGGTTCACTGGGCGGGGATTTCCACAGATTCATAACCCTCTGGATGAGGAGGGTCTACGTCAAATCAGCCTTAAATCTGTTCCCTCTTATTTTGAGGCAATTTCCCCCCCCCCCCCCCCCCCCCTAGTTCTAGAGTCACCTGCCTGTGGAATCTACCTCCCTGTTTCTATGTTATCCTTCATCATCTTATACGGTTCTGTAAGATCCACCCCTCCGCCCACTCGTCCCCCCCACCCACCCCCCAGACCCCCCCCCCATCATTCTTCTCAACTCCAATGAATACAGTCCCAGTCCAATCATTCTCTCCTCATAAATCAACCCGCTCAACTCCGGAATCATACAAGGGAATCTCCTCCGCCCCCCCTCCAGTGCCAGTATAACCTCTGTCAACTAATCTACATCACTAATAAATCCATATCCACGTTAAATAATAGATTTTAACAATTCTCCCAACAAAATGTTTTTGTTAAATTGTTTGTTTAAACTGAATCATCGAAATAAGACTCACATCTCACTCCAACCACACAGCCCATTTTCAATCTCAACTTATATTAACTGACATCTAACCGTGAATGGTTGCACTGTGAGCACATTTAGAGAAATAACACACTTCTCTCAGCTCTGTACTTACTCAATGAGAAGTCTCCCAGCGCCAGGTTAAAATTCAACAGGTTTATGTGGAATGGTGTGTATTCAGAGCTTTGTTTCTTCATCAGTTGAGTGAACACGACATCAGTCCTGAATTATCTACATTCATGTTTTTTAAGATACCCAGTCACCACGTTGTTCTCTCCAAGATCACCGTGTTCCGCTTCCCAAAATCACCACAACCCACTCATCTCAATGGTTCTTCTCTCGCCCTCAGTGAATGCTCCATTATCCAACCATTCTGCTAATCGGTCTGGGTATCTCCCTCCCCTCTCCATCAGCAGAGCTCCCTTGCCTTGAAGGAGCTGATGGCCGGTCCATGTGTTGGGGTTGGCTGGGGCTTTGCCAGATCGAAACCTTCCTTCGGAGGTCGGGAGATCACGAAACCCGCAAGTAAATTTAAAAGAGCAGTGTTAGTGTGTGGGTGCTGAGTTTTCCGAGTGTGGGGGGTTTGCAGAAGAGGGAGTGGAGAGAATGCTTGGGGCCAGCAGGAAGTCCCAGCTCTCCGGGACAGAGGGGTTGGGAGCTGCGGGTTAGACGGGTCCAGCCCCAGGGACGCTGGTCTGGTCATTGGAGAACAGCAGAGGGGAAGTCCCTGCTTTAATAGTGAAAAAGACTGTCATCAAAAAGGTGCAGTTGAGAACACGCCCCTGTCTACATCACGGGACAAAGTAGAAATGGGCGAGAGCTTCAAGTTTTTCGGTGTACAGATCACCAACATCTCCTGGGCCCCACATTCCGACACTATAGTATCTCCCGTACACCCCGGACATTCTCACTTCCACTTTCTTCTGTCAAAAAGAAACGATTTAAAAGTGGATCAGGTACCAAATGACTCAAGAACACATTATTCTCAGCTGCCGTCAGCCTCACTGTTTGCTGTGCAGGCACATGGATTTGGGCCGGTGTCTGTGGGAGTTTGCGCATCCTCCCTGTGGTTGCGTGGGTTTTCTCCGGGTGCTCCGGTTTCCTCCCACACCCCAAAGATGTGCTGTTAGGCTGATTGGCAGGAATAAATTGTCCCTAAGTTAGTCTCCCCTCAATCTGGTTTCCAATGTGGAGTGCCATAAGCGTAGACAAGGGTCATGGGTGGGAGAGGGCACTCACAATGTTAAAATGGAGGCGTGGGCTCGTTGGGCCGAAGAGCCTGTTTCCCGTGCTGTATTGTTCTTTGTTCTTGAATGGAGCCACCGACACACAAAGTTGATGTTTCTCTACATCCTCGCTATGACTATAACCCTGCATTCTGCACTAACAACTTTCCTTCTCTATGAACAGTTCGCTTTGTTTCCTGGGCGCACAAGAAACCGTACCAATACATGCAGCAAGAATAAATCATATCAAAACAAATCAAAATTGCTGCTGAGTTCACGACGCTCAACTGAAGTAAAATTATGCTTTTAGTCACCAATAAGATTTACAGTAACACTGCAATGATGTTACTGTGAAATCCCCGAGTATCACACTCTGGTGTCTGTTCGGGCACAGAGAGAGAGAGAATTTAACATGGACCATACAGCCAAGCAGCATGTCTTTCACATTGTGGGAGGGAACGAGAGCACCCGGTGGAAAATCACACACACAGACACAAAGAGAATGTACAACACACACACACACACACACACACACACACACACACACACAAGCACACACACACACACACACACACACACACACACACACACACACACACACACACACACACACACACACACACACACTCACACACACAAACACACACACACACACACACAAACACACACTCACACACACACACACGCACAAACACACACACACACATACACACAAACATACACACACCAACACCCACACAGAACAAACACACACACACACACAAACCAAGAACAGACCTCGGGATCCTTACACTGTCAGACAGCAGTGTTAACCACTGTGCTGCCGCACCACATTTCACATTACAAACAAGTTTTTACTATTTTTCTATCTGCTGGGACGGTTATAAACTATGAGAGCTGCATTCTGACAGCATGTTTGATGCGTTGAGCAACTTTAGCATTTATTTCATACCATGGTCACAGAAAATGTACAATGTGTTTACGTATTTGGAAATTGGAAATGAAAAGTGTTTGTTCACTGACTGTGATTAATTCCTGTCTCCCGGGACACGAATTGTGTCTCTGAAGGTTTCCCTCATCCATCAATAAAAGACTGGAGTTAAAGTGTGATCCCAGAGACTGAATGTGTCGATCATTCTGGAGAGGGGAAGGAAGTAACAGCTCACAACTGAGACAAGGGGATGGATGTCTTCATGATATTTGCGGCAGTCCTGGAGATAGAGAAGATATACTATCCCATCCTGGCTGTTATCGGGGTCTCTGGTATGTTGTTATCTTTCTAACGACTGCTTTAATGATGAGGTTTTCACCTTTGTTTATTTCCATGACACTCAGAGATTAATCCAATGTTTTAGTGTTGCTTTGTGACAATGTTCTATGTTGAAACGGGAGATTTTGTCATTTTCAGCTTTTCATTTTGTGACTGTAATTATTTGGAAAACTCCTCAATCATTAAGTTTTCTTGGTTATAAATTGGTCATTGTTACTTAAAAAGATGCTCCGAAAATTTGAGATGTGTCTGGTTGGTAACCCATTTAAAAATGTTTCTGGATTGTGTCTGCAATGAACAATTGTGTAACGTGAGAAAGGAAAGCGGATTGGTACAGATAATGTTTCATCAGGTACTCCTGGACCATCTGACCAAAATATTGAGTTACTTTATTGGTCACAAATAGGCGAACGTTAACACTGCAATGGAGTTACTGTGTAAGTCCCTTAATCACCACATTCTGGCACCTGTCAGGGACACTGAGGGTGATATAAGAACGGCCAATACACGAAACCTACAGCTGTTTGGACTGGGGGCGGAAAACACAGCACTTGGAGAATAGTCACGCATATCCAGGAAGAACGTGGAAACTCCACATGTACAGTAATCCACGCCGAGATTTGAGCCCACGTTACATGTGCAGTAGGACAGCAATGCTGACCAGTGAGCTACCGTGTCACCCTGAATGTCACAAATACATAACATATATTTTTCTCTGATTCCATAGTAGTCGGCACCCTGTCTTTTCCCATCCCTTGCTACGTATGGGCCATATTGTTGGCTGGGAGAATACAAAATAGCGTGCAATGTCACTGAGTAAAATCTATAGACAGCCATACATCAGGAATCAATTTCTACTCATATCTCTTGAAAAAATATATACAGCGACTAAAAACCCGAAGCGCTCATTAGCAAATTGTCTGTGGCAGATTTGTTCCAGCCACATTGAACACTTTGTAAATGATTATCCAGATGGTACAGGAGTTTATATAAAAGTGAGATCAGCTGTGGATTAGAATTCATTTCATCAGTTCAAATGTCGATAGAAGTTGCAGCCCTGAAGAGCCGATCACATTTGATTTGATGACAAAGGTTAGTCAAAACTTCGGAACAACAGAAAAAAATGTTTGACTGATTCTCACTGAGTTTAGTTACCAATTTTTGACAGAATGGTACCTTCTGGGAGTTTCAGTCCACTCACTGAGTTTATTTAAACCAGTTGTAATGCCCAGGTGTCACCTCATATCACGGGAAGTGTCTCAGTAACTCAGGTAAATGTGGCAAGAATAATAATACTTTGGAGAATAACAGACATTGAAGAGGGAAGCATTTCCAAAGGTGTATTTAGCACCAGTTGTTGCCAACTGATACATTTTGGAATATTTCTGCAGGAAACAAATATATGTTTAGTGGAATTTATCTGAAAACTCTGCAGTGACAAAGTTCCACCGGGTTTCAATATGCATTGAGATTTGGTAATAATGGAGCATATTGGAAGATAAAGCAGCCAATCACACAGTACATTCTGCTCCCCAAATAAAGGTAATTCATTCAAGAAATAAAGTGTTATCCCAGACTTTAGAAACCTATTTTCTGCCAGTATCGGTGCATTCTATCTTGCTATCCTCCATTTTATTTTGAACAAGAGAACTGTGTCTAGCGCAGTAATCACCAGAATAGTTCAGGATATACATTTGGTTCAACGTGTTCTGAAACTTCACTTGAACAAAAGTGTCCATCACAAACTAATCACGAACGAAAACATCCTGGTAAACCTCCTCTGCAACCTTTCCAATGCCTCCACATCTTTGTTATAATGCAGCGACCCAGGACTGTACGCAATACTCCAAGTGCGGCCGCACCAGAGTTTTATACAGTTGCAACATGACCTCACGGTTCCGAAATTCAATCCCTCTACCAATAAAAGCCGGGTGCTCCACTTTCCTCCCACACCCCACAGATGTGCTCGTAGGCTGATTGGTGTGACAAATTGTCCCTAAATTATTCTCCCCTTAATCTGTTTTCCAATGGGGTACCATAAACATAGACATGGGACAAGGGTGGAGGAGGAAACACACAGTGTTAAAATGGCGGCGCGGGCTCGTTGGGCCGAATGGCCTGTTTCCCGTGCTGTGCTGTTCTTTGTTCTTTATTCTCAAAGATTTGCATTTTCAGAAAATTAAGAGGAATTGGAGAAGAGGCGGAGTGTTTTGTCCGTGGGACATTGTGAGAAAAGACAACGTCACTTATCAGGACAAACATATTTCAACCCGACTGCAACTTGTTGTCCGCCAACGATGAATGAAGCCGAAAACATTGATCGTTTGAAAAGTTAGTTGGGGAAATGAGGGGAATACACTTGCTGGGCTGTGGAGCAGAACAATTTGTTTGAATAAGTTGCTCTACAAAAAAGCTGGAGATGAATCTAAAGCCACCATAGATGGAAAAACGAAGTATAATAGTCAATGTTTTCAACACAGATGACTGATATTACCTGGTGGTCTACAGGAAATGTGATATTTCCTGTCTCACGCGCGGAAGGACAGCAGTACAATGAGAAACATTGTGAACTATCTTTTTTTTTGAATAAGGGAACTATTTCGAGCACAATAGTCACCAGAATAGTTCAGAATATAAATTTGCTTCATCGTTTTGTGAAATTTCACTTGATCAAAAGGGTTTATCACAAACTATTCACAAACAAGAATAGAGAAGCAGCGATGTGATTCTGTGGTTGTGTAAGTCTCTGGTCAGACTACACTTGGACTATTGTGAGCAGTTTCGGGTCTCGTATCCGAGCAAGGGTGTGCTGGCCTTGGAAATGCCTCAAGAGGAGGTTCACAAGAATGATGGGTGTGGAATGAAGAGCTTGTTGTATGAGGAACGCTTGAGGATTCTGGGTCTGTATTTGCTGGACTTTAGAAGGGTGACAGGAGGGGGCAGAATCATGTTGAAACTTACAGGATACTTCGAGGCGAGGATACAGTGGTTGTGGAGAGAACATTTTCACTGGGGAGAAAAGCTCGAACCAGAGGTCACAACTTCAGAATAAAAGGACACCCCTATAACACGGAGATGAGGAGGAACTTTCTCCAGCCCGGGAGGGATGGAACTGTGAAACTGTTTGCCGTAGGAGGCTGTGGAAGCCAAGGAACTGAGTGTCTGTAAGACAGAGAGAGATCGGTTCTTGATTAATAAGGGGGTCAAATGTTATGGGGAGAAGACAGGAGTAATAAGAAGCAGGGTTAAAAAATCGCCCATGAAGGAATGGCGGAACAGACTTGATGGGGCAAATAGCTGATTTCTGCCGCTTTGTTTGTTGGTCTTATTGTCTTAATGGAACAGTTTGTTTTTCTTCTTGTCAAAGCACTCTCAACACAGTGGAATTGATTATTAATGAGAGTTAATAGAAATATCCAGATACCATCAATTTGCATATTAAGGATGTGAATGACAATTTAACTTTATTAAGAACCACCACACAATGAAGGGTGATGGTCTGAGTGAACGGCAGAGTAAACCTGTTTAGGTAAGCATACTGAAAAACAAACTATTGGAGAAATTAAAACAACATAGATAGGTCTATAGATTGGTGGGGTTGATGCGATCGGCGCAACTCGAGGGCCGAAGGGCCTGTTTGTGCTGTAATGTTCTATGTTCTATGTTCTATGTAACATTCCACAACATTTAGCTAAAAGGCATTTGCTTCTTTTAAACAAAAAAGGGCATGTTTATAACAAAGAGTCATTCGGAGATTTATCGGCGAGGTGTGTGTAATCACAGACAGATAGAACATAGAACACTACAGCACAAACAGGCCCTTCGGCCCACGAGTTGCGCCGATCACATCAACACCTACCAACCTACAGACCTATCTATAACCCTCAATATCATTAAACCCCATATACTCATCCAGAAGTCTTTTAAAAGCGAGTTCGCCTCCACAACCACTGACGGCAGCCGATTCCATTCACTCACCACCCTCTGAGTGAAAAACGTACCCCTAACATCACTTCTGAACTTCCCTCCCTGTACCTTAAATCTGTGTCCTCTCGTAGCAACCATTTCAACCCGGGGAAATAGCCTCTGAGAGTCCACCCTATCTATTCCTCTCAACATTTTGTAAACATCTATCAGGTCGCATCTCAACTTTCGTCTCTCCAGGGAAAAGAGTCCCAGCTTCCTGAACCTAACTTCATAAGGCATGCCTCCCAGTCCAGGCAACATCCTTGTAAATCTCCTCTGTACCCTCTCATTAGCTTCTACATCTTTCCTATGGTGAGGCGACCAGAACTGCGCACAATACTCTAAATGAAGCCTGACAAGGGTTTATAAAGTTGCAGCATTACCTCCCGACTCCTAAACTCAATGCCACGATTAATGAAAGCCAGTACACCATACGCCTTCTTGACCACATCCTCCACCTGCGAGGCCGATTTAAGAGTCCTGTGGACCCGGACCCGTAGATCCTTGTATTGAAATCCTGTTGTGGAAAATTTGGGAGAGTAGAAACATGATTCTGTGATTATTAAAACAAAAATGTCATGCAATTGCATAATTGGAGAATAATTTGTACAATATATTATATAAAGGATATTATTGAACTAGAACGAGTGCAGGAACATTTACTTGGACACTCCCGGGACTTGATGGTTTGGGTTATAAAGAGAGGGTGGGTAGACTTTTTTTTTGTGTTGTTCTGGAGTGTAGGAGGCTCAGAGGTGATCTTATAGAGGTCTATAAGATAATGAGGGGCACAGATCAGTGAAATGGTCAATATCATTTCCCTCGTCCTCCTTCACTTCCTATGCAATTGGCCAGGGTCGGAGGCAGGGTAGTACTGCTGCCTCACTACATCAGCGATCCGGGTTCGATTCTGTCTGTGGCCATTCTCTTTGTGGACCTTTCGCTTTCTCCTCTTTTCTGCATGGATTTCCTCTGGGTGCTCACACACAGTCCAAAAGACGTGTTTCCAGGTGCAGTGGCCATGCTCTATTCTCCCTCAGGGAACGCGAACAGGTGCCGGTGTGTGAGGACCAGGGTAAATTCACAGAACATTAATTGCAGCATTAATGTAAGCCTACTTGTTAACCTAATAAATAAATTACATAAACTTTAGAGCATATTTGGCCTCCCTGAAATCGTTCATCGTCATTGGAAGGTGAGGTTCCAATTTTTTCACGTAATACATGTTCATACATCTTATCACACAAATGTTTTTTCTCTTTTAATTCACAGGTTTTAAGTCGGTTCGCCTTGTTGTCCAACAAGGGGCACACACGCGATGGGTTGTACTGGGGCTGCTCTTGGTTGTTCGAGATTGGCCTAGTGCTTCATGTCGTTAGTGTGTGACTAAACTGGACCAGATACTGGGCAAGACGACAGCTCAGTGACTATCTCTGATTGCTGTGCAAACACATGGATTTGGGCCGGTCTCTGTGGGAGTTTGCGCATTCTCCCCGTGCTTGCGTGGGTTTTCTCCGGGTGCTCCGGTTTTCTCCCACACCCCAAAGATGTGCTGTTAGGCTGATTGGAGGTAGTTAATTGTCCCTAAATTAGTTTCCATCAATGTGGATGGCCATACAACAATGGATAAGGGTCATGGGTGGAGAGGGGGGACTGGGAATGTTAAAATGGTGGCACGGGCTCGTTGGGCCGAAGAGCCTGTTTCCCGGGCTGGTTTTTTGTTAATAATTCTCGATCAGTGGACAGGACTCAGTGATGAATCCTACACAAAATCATCGCGACAACACAGTTTGCTCACATTCTTCTTCCTCATTTTGAAGCTTTCTTTTATTCACAGCTAACTGCGTGACGATCATAATATTTTCTCGGGGAAAATGTGGACTGTCGGGTTCAACCACACTCTACCTGGTGGCCATGGCAACAGCAGATCTATTGGTCGTAATCCTGGACCTGATTTTGAGGCAGATTCCCATTGCGTATAAACTATCATTTGTGCGACGCATCCCAGTGTGTAACATTCACGCTGTGCTGCTTTATGCAGTTACTGACTGTACCGTCTGGTTCACCGTCACCTTCACCTTTGATCGGTTTGTGTTAATATGTTGTCAGAAGTTGAGAAGTAAATACTGCACCAAGAGAATGGCGGCCTTGGTGCTGGGGACAGTGACCGTTCTGTGCAGTTTAAAGGACACCACATGGTACTTTATGTTGACCAATTGGTACTGGTTGAATAACAGCCCTTGGTTTTGTTACATGAATGTCCTTACGAAGTTCTCAGGCGTGTGGGGTGCTATCGAGATATTCCATAATATCTTCACACCAGGGATCCCATTTGTTCTGATTCTACTTCTCAATATTTTAACGGTGAGGCACATTTTAGCCAGTAACAGAGCACGCAGGAGCCTACAGGCTGTGAATAAAGCGGACAATCACAAGGACCAAGAAGTGGATAATCGACAGAAATCCATAATTTTGTTATTTGCTTTATCGGGGAATTTCATAATTTTGTGGTCCGTCTTCATGATATATTCAATATGGTGGCGTCTTTTTAATCTTGGCTATCATTATGTGCACATTCCTCCTTTCATAGTCGAAATTGGCTTCATGTTGCAGCTCCTGAGTTGCTGCACAAACACTTGTATTTATGCTGTCACGCAGAGGAATTTCAGGCAACAGTTGAAAAATATTTTCAATGTTCCCCTTTCTGGTATAGCACATCATAGTAAATGCTGAAAATATAATAAATCATAAAAATCCTCCTCTATGCAATCCAAAAAATTGTTTTCATTTTCATAGAACATAGAACATAGAACATTACAGCACAAACAGGCCTTTCGGCCTTCGAGTTTCGCCGACCGCATCAACCCCACCAATCTATAGACCTATCTATAACCCCCATATTTTCAAATATAACAATGTCCCACGTGATCTATTATAACCCCTGACAGGATTTTGCAATGGCTAAAATTGGCCATTGTTCATATACAGGTCACACACAGAAACTAGTGGAACAAAAAAAAATCCCGTTACAAAATAGTGTAGAAAATATTTTTAAAAGTGGATGAATTGACAAGAGTGATTTATCGTGGGGCACGAGATGAACCCAATGAAATGGAGGGAAATTTTACACTGCATTCCAACCAGGGGAGATTGTGTCTTCCAGGGGGGTGACGGTCCACCGCATTCAAATTTGTGTTTGATAAGTGGACACCAGAAGCAGATAAGCTTAATGAACACTAGCCTTTCGCAACTCTGAACAGAGATCCAGAGAGCACATTAAAGAGAAAGATACATTTTCAAAAGCAGAACGTCAGAGAAATTTGCTGATGACACCAAAATTGGTGGAACGGCAACTTGTGCGGAGGGTGTGGAGAGTCTGCAGAAGGATCTAGATAGGCTGGGCGAATGGGCCAGGAACTGGCAAATGGAATTTAATGTTGGCAAATGTGAGATGGTCCACTTTGGTAGGAAGAATGGTAGGAAGGACTATTACTTACGTGGCGAAAAACTGCAGCAGGCGACGGTGCAGTGGGACCTGGGGGCCCTTGTGCATGAGTCACAAAAACCCAGCCTGCAGGTGCAGTAGGTGGTCGGGAAGGCGAATGGGATGCTGGCCTTCATAGCGAGGGGGATTGAATATAAAAGTAGGGAGGTCTTGCTGCGGCTGTATAGGGCATTGGTGAGGCCGCAGCTGGAGTACTGTGTGCAGTTTTGGTCGCCGTACTTACGCATGGATATTTTGGCCTTGGAGGGAATGCAGAGTGGGTTTACTAGGCTGATACCGGAGTTGAGGGGGTTGAACTATGAGGAGAGTTTGAATAAACTAGGCTTGTACTCGTTAAAGTTTAGAAGAATGAGGGGAGACATCATTGAGACGTATAATCTGATGAATGGGATGGATAGGATAGAGGTGGAGAGGCTCTCCCGCTCAGAAAGGACAGTAGGACTGGGGGGCACAGCCTCAAGATAAAGGGGGGGGGGGGCGGTTTAGAACGGAGTTGAGGAGGAACTTCTTTACTCAAAGGGTGGTGAATCTCTGGAATTCTCTGCCCGTTGAAGTGGTGGAGGCTGCCTCGCTAAATATATTTACGACGCGGATTGATGGGTTTTTGTTAAGCGACGGGATTAAGGGTTATGGGTAGACGGCGGGAAGGTGGAACTGAGCTGCGACAGATCAACCATGATCTTATTGAATGGCGGGGCAGGCTCGAAGGGCCAGATGGCCAACTCCTGCTCCTATTTCTTATCTTCTTATGAGGACATTTGTTAAAGTGAATTGGGAATGTCAGGGAGGTGGGTGGGAATTAAACAGTAGAGAGACAAAAGGGAGTGTTGAACTTTAGGACAGGACTTAAAGACAGAAATTTAAATACATAATACGGATACTGGCACGATGACAAAACGAGGGATGAGTGATGCATTA
The DNA here is from genome assembly GCA_037974335.1 of Prionace glauca. NCBI lineage: Eukaryota > Metazoa > Chordata > Chondrichthyes > Carcharhiniformes > Carcharhinidae > Prionace > Prionace glauca. The sequence continues at coordinate 5,540,325 of CM075763.1, forward strand.
AACTGTATTTATTTCAACGTAAGTGACAGATTAACTCATAACACGCCTGGGCACCTGGGGCTGAGATTATAAACCATGTGGCGTTGGAGTAGAATTGGCCCATTCAGCGCATCGAGTCTGCTTCATCATTCGATCATGACTGATGTATTTCTCAACACCATTCCCCTCCCCCTCCTCTCCCCATAACGTTGATTCCTTGGCCAACCAAAGCCTATCTACCTCTGTCTTATCAACACACAGTGACCTGGCCTCCGCAGGCTTCTGGGTCAATGGGTTCCCTAATTTACTCCATATCTGGTTGAAGACATTCCTCCTCATTTCGGATTTGAAGGGTTGTCCCTCCATCGGATGTTGTGTTCTTTTCTCTCCTTCTAATGAACACATCTTTCCCATCCCCACTCTATCCAGACTGATCAATATTCTGGAACTTTCAATGAGATTTCCCCTAATCTTTCTCAACTCCGTCAAGTCTACAAGACAGCTGAAACGCTCCTCATACATCAAGATTTATTGTCCAGAATCATTCTCGTCAACCGCCTTTGGAAACTCTCTGGGGTTAAAACGTCCATCCTCTGTGGTGAGGACCAAAATGTCTCATTATATTGTAAATGTGGTCTTATCAACGCCTTCGAAATCCTCAGCAGTAAATCTCTGCTTTTGCATGTGAGTGTTTTTGAAATGGATGCTAACATTGCACTGTTTCCTAACCACAAACTCAACATGCAAAGTAACTCGAAGAGAATCATGAACTTGAACTCCCATGTCCCTTTACGGTTCCGATTTCTGAACTCAATCTCCATTTAGAAAATAATCTATGCCTCAAGTCTTACTGGCCAAGGATACACCGCAAATTTCCACGTTGTATTCCAACTATCACGACTTTGCCCACTCTGGTAATGTACAAAACCTTTGTTCAGCATCTCCATCTCTTCAATACTCGGTGTGCCTCTGTCTGACTTTGTATAATCTGCAAATTTATCCACTTTCAGTTCTCTGATATCGATCTTTAATATACAGAGTGAAAACATTTGTTCCCACTCTGACCGTTGTGGAAATTCACGCATGATTGGCTGCCCACTGGAAACGAACACATTTTCCGCACTCCCTGCTTAACATCAGTCAGCCAAGTATCCGTCCATTGTGGTAAGTTGCTTCCAACACAATGAGTGTGAATCTGACTCACTCGCCTCCTGTATGGCAACTTATCGAAGAAATCAAAGTAGTTGACATCCATTAAGAGATGTTGGATCTATTACAGAAACGTAAAGCATGGTTTTGTAGAGGGTAGGTCGTGCCTTACTAACCTTATCGAGTTCTTTGAGAAAGTGACCAAAGAGGTGGATGGGGGTAAGGCAGTTGATGTGGTATATATGGATTTTAGTAAGGCGTTCGAAAAGGTTCACAATGGTAGGCTTCTGCAGAAAATGCAGATGTTTGGGATTGTGGGTAATCTAGGAAATTGGATCAGAAATTGGCTATCAGATAGGAGACAGAGGGTGGTGGTTATGGTAAATATTCATCATGGAGTTCGGTTACGAGTGGTGTGCCTCAGGGATCTGTTTTGGAGCCACTGCTGTTTATAATCTTTATTAATGATCTGGATGAGGGTATAGTTGGGTGGATTAGTAAATTTGCTGATGACACCAAAGTAGGAGGTGTGGTAGATTGTGAGGAAGGGTGTCAAAGTCTGAAGGGAGACTTAGATAGGTTGCAGAGCTGGGCTGTGAGGTGGCGGATGGAATTTAATGCGGAGAAGTGTGAGGTAATTCACTTCGGTAGGAGGAACAGATGTGTCGAGTATAGGGGTAACGGGAGGACTTTGAATACTGTGGATGAACAGAGGGATCTAGGTGTATGTGTACATAGATCCCTGAAAGTTGGGAATCAATTAGATAAGGTTGTAAAATGGTGTACTGTGTCTTGGCGTTTATTGGTAGGGGATTGAATTTAAGAGTCGCAACGTCATGTTGCAACTGTACACTACTCTGTTACGGCCGCACTTGGAGTACTGTGTGCAGTTCTGGTCCCCACATTACAGGAAGGATGTGGAGGCTTTGGAGAGGGTGCAGAGGAGGTTTACTAGGATGTTGCCTGGTATGGTGGGGAGGTCGTGTGAGGAGAGACTGAGGGATTTGGGGTTGTTTTCGTTGGAAAGAAGGCGGCTAAGAGGGGATCTTATTGAAACATATAAGATGATTAGAGGTTTAGATAGGGTGGACAGTGATAGCCTTTTTCCTCGGATGGAGAAAGCTAGCACGAGGGGGCATGGCTTTAAATTAATGGGGGGTAACTACAAGACGGATGTCAGGGGTAGGTTCTTTACCCAGCGGGTCGTGAGGGATTGGAATGCCCTGCCTGCTGCAGTTGTAGATACTCCTAGTTTGGGGGCGTTTAAGAGATCTGTGGATAGGTTTATGGATGAAAAGGGATTAGTTTAGGCTAGTGGGTCATTGTTTTTGTAACTGGTCGGCGCAACATCATGGGCCGAAGGGCCTGTTCTGCGCTGTAATGTTCTATGTTCTATGTTCTATGTAACTGAGGGAGGGCAGGAATAGCAGCTCAATGTTCCCCGGTACACTTGCTACAGGATGGACAGAAGGGTGAGTAGTAGAATTGGGGACAGTTGCATTTTTGACATGGAAGTTATCTTGCCACCTCATAGAGTATTCCTGGTGGATCATCCAGTCTGTTCCCTCAGTGAGGACATCTGAAAAACAGGAAGTGGCAATCACTTGATGACTACAGACCCCTAACAGTCAACGTTAAATTGAAGAGAAAATATGTCGGGAGACCTGAGATGGCTGCAAGAATAACAAGCTTGTAATCCCGAGGGATTTACACCTAGAAAACATAGACTAGGATTCTTGTAGAGTTAAGGGCAGCTATTGCGGGTCTGTGATAAGTATATCCCTGTCAGACAAGGAGGATTGGTAGGCCCAGGGAACCATGGTGCACTAAAAAAGTTGATTCGTTGGTTAGGAAGAAAAAGGAGGCTTATGTTCGGATGAGGCTTGAGGGCTCAGGTTGTGCATTATAATGCTTTAGATTGGCTAGGAGGGAGTTGAAGACTGAGTTAAGAAGGGCTAAAAGAGGACATGAGAAGACTTTGGCTGATAGGATTAAGGAGAACCCTAAGGCGTTTTACAGGTATGTCAAGAACAGAAGGTTGGTTAGGGCAAGATTAGGGCCAGTTACAGACAGTAGAGGGAAGTTGTGTGTGGAACCGGAGGAGATTGGAGAGGCGTTGAACCAATATTTCTCTTCGGTGTTCACGCAAGGGGACAGGAATGTCGCTGAGGAGGACACTGGGGTGCAGGGGTGTAAAATAGATAGTATTGCAGTTGATACGGGGGATGTGCTGGATATTTTAGAGGGTTTGAAAATAGATAAGTCCCCTGGTCCGGATGGGATTTACCCTAGGATTCTTTGGGAGGCAAGAGAGGTGATTGCGAAGCCTCTGGCTCTGATCTTCAGGTCGTCGTTCGTCTCTGGTATAGTACCAGAAGATTGGAGGACAGCAAATGTTGTCCCATTGTTTAAGAAGGGGAGAAGGGACTTCCCTGGGAATTATAGACCGGTGAGTCTTACTTCTGTGGTGGGTAAGGTTTTGGAAAGGATTATTAGAGACAGGATTTATAGTTATTTGGAGAGTAATGAGTTGATTAGAGACAGTCAGCATGGTTTTGTAGCGGGTAGGTCGTGCCTTACTAAACTTATCGAGTTCTTTGAGAAAGTGACCAAAGAGGTGGATAGGGCTAAGGCAGTTGATGTGGTGTATATGGATTTTAGCAAGGCGTTTGATAAGGTTCACCATGGTAGCTTCTGCAGAAAATGCAGATGTATGGGATTGGGGGTGATCTAGGTAATTGGATCAGTAATTGGCTAGCAGATAGGAGACAGAGGGTGGTGGTTGATGGTAAATATTCGTCAAGGAGTTCGGTTACTAGTGGTGTGCCTCAGGGATCTGTTTTGGGGCCACTGCTGTTTGTAATTTTTATTAATGATCTGGATGAGGGTATAGTTGGGTGGATTAGAAAGTTTGCTGATGACACCAAAGTCGGAGGTGTGGTAGATTGTGAGGAAGGGTGTCATAGTTTGCAGGATGACTTAGAAAGGTTGCAGAGCTGGGCTGAGAGGTGGCGGATGGAGTTTAATGTGGAGAAGTGTGAGGTAATTCATTTCGCTAGGAATAACACATGTGTTGAGTATAGGGCTAACGGGAGGACTTTGAATAGTGTGGAGAAGCAGAGGGATCTAGGTGTATGTGTACATAGATCCCTGAAAGTTGGGAATCAAGTAGATAAGGTTGTTAAGAAGGCATACGGTGTCTTGGCGTTTATTGGTAGGGGGATTGAATTTAGGAGTCGCAGCGTCATGATGCAACTGTACACAACTCTGGTGCGGCCACACTTGGAGTTTTGTGTGCAGTTCTGGTCCCCACATTACAGGAAGGATGTGAAGGCTTTGGAGAGGGTGCAGAGGAGGTTTACCAGGATGTTGCCTGGTATGGAGGGGAGATCCTATGAGGAGAGACTGAGAGATTTGGGGTTGTTTTCGCTGGAAAGAAGGCGGCTAAGTGGGGATCTCATTGAAACATATAAGATGATTAGAGGTTTAGACAGGGTAGATAGTGATAGCTTTTTTCCTAAGATGGAGAAAGCTAGCACGAGGGGGCACGACTTTAAATTAAGGGGGGGTAGGTTCTTTAGCCAGAGGGTGGTGAGGGACTGGAATGCCCTGCCAGCTGCAGTTGTAAATGCACCTAGTTTGGGGGCGTTTAAGAGATCTGTGGATAGGTTTATGGATGAAAAGGGATTGGTTTAGGCTAGTGGGTCATTATTTTGTAACTGGTCGGCGCAACATCGTGGGCCGAAGGGCCTGTTCTGCGCTGTAATGTTCTATGTTCTATGTTCTATGTTGTATCAGTCAGCAACAACCGGTACTAAATTCAATTTCGGAAATGCTCTCCTATTCAATGCCCGTCATTCTCCAAATTATTACACTTACAATGTTTACTGGAGTTACTGAGATATTTGACATGCTACGGCGTGACACCTGAACATAACAACTGGTTTAAATCAGGTCAGTGGATCAACTACAATCCCCAGTAAGGTACTATTCTGTAAATACTGAGAAGGGTTGGCGGATAGGATCAAGGAGAACCCGAAAGCTTTCTATACGTTTGTCAAGAATAAAAGTTTGGTTAGGACAAGATTAGGGCCAGTCAGGGACAGTAGTGGAAAGTTCTGCATGGAGTTGTGCGTAGATGAGAGTGTAGAGGATGGATTATTAAATTGCTGATGACACCAAAGTTGGAGGAGTTGTAGACAGCGAGGATGGATGTTACAGTTTGCAGAGGGACATAGATAAGCTGCAGAGCTGGGCCGAGAGGTGGCAAGTGGAGTTTAATGCAGGAAAGTGTGAGGTGATTCACTTTGGTAAGAGTAACAGGAGTACAGAATATAGGGCTGATGGAAGGACTCTTAGTAGTGTTGACGAGCAGAGAGATCTCGGGATACATGTGCATAGCTCCCTGAAATTTGGCACCCAGGTTGATAAGGTTGTTAAGATGGCGTACGGTGTATTAGCTTTTATTGGTAGAGGGATTGAATTTCGGAGCCGTGAGGTCATGGTGCAACTCTACAAAACTCTGGTGTGGCCGCACTTGGAGTATTGCGTACAGTTCTGGTCGCTACATTATAAGAAAGATGTGGAGGCAGTGGAAATGGTGCAGAGGAGTTTTACCAGGATGTTGCCTGGTATGGTGGGAAGGTCTAATGAGGAAAGGCTGCCGGACTGGCTGGGTTCACTCTGTCCTTTGGGGATTCAGTGTCACAGGCCTAGCTGGGTTCACTCTGTCCTTTGGGGATTCAGTGTCACAGGCCTGGCTGGGTTCACTCTGTCCTTTGGGGATTCAGTGTCACAGGCCTGGCTGGGTTCGCTCTGTCCTTTGGGGATTCAGTGTCACAGGCCTAGCTGGGTTCACTGCAGAGCTGGGCCGAGAGGTGGCAAGTGGAGTTTAATGCAGGAAAGTGTGAGGTGATTCACTTTGGTAAGAGTAACAGGAGTACAGAATATAGGGCTGATGGAAGGACTCTTAGTAGTGTTGACGAGCAGAGAGATCTCGGGATACATGTGCATAGCTCCCTGAAATTTGGCACCCAGGTTGATAAGGTTGTTAAGATGGCGTACGGTGTATTAGCTTTTATTGGTAGAGGGATTGAATTTCGGAGCCGTGAGGTCATGGTGCAACTCTACAAAACTCTGGTGTGGCCGCACTTGGAGTATTGCGTACAGTTCTGGTCGCTACATTATAAGAAAGATGTGGAGGCAGTGGAAATGGTGCAGAGGAGTTTTACCAGGATGTTGCCTGGTATGGTGGGAAGGTCTAATGAGGAAAGGCTGCCGGACTGGCTGGGTTCACTCTGTCCTTTGGGGATTCAGTGTCACAGGCCTAGCTGGGTTCACTCTGTCCTTTGGGGATTCAGTGTCACAGGCCTGGCTGGGTTCACTCTGTCCTTTGGGGATTCAGTGTCACAGGCCTGGCTGGGTTCGCTCTGTCCTTTGGGGATTCAGTGTCACAGGCCTAGCTGGGTTCACTCTGTCCTTTGGTGATTCAGTGTCACAGGCCTGGCTGGGTTCACTCTGTCCTTTGGGGATTCAGTATCACAGGTCTGGCTGGGTTCACTCTGTCCTTTGGGGATTCAGTGTCACAGGCCTGGCTGGGTTCATTCTGTCCTTTGGGGATTCAGTGTCACAGGCCTGGCTGGGTTCACTCTGTCCTTTGGGGATTCAGTGTCACAGGCCTGGCTGGGTTCAGTCTGTCCTTTGGGGATACAGTATCACAGGCCTGGCTGGGTTCACTCTGTCCTTTGGGATTCAGTGTCACAGGCCTGGCTGGGCTCACTCTGTCCTTTGAATGTTTGACAATGTTCATTTTCTTGGTTATTCTTGTTTATTCTGAAACTTCCAATATAACTATTTTGGTGATATCCGTGATTTTCTGTTCGATCACTCAATCTGGTCCCGGGTTATTTATCTACGGTTAGTCCCATTAGCCTACCAAACATTGCCTCTTTAGTAACATCATTGTATTGAGGACCTCATCTCCTAGTAATCCTCTATCTGTAATATTCGGTACAAAGAACAGCCAAGAACAAGTAACTACACAGCCCACGAAACAGGCACTTTCTCCCCACAAGCCCGCGCCGCCCATTTTAACCCTCAGTGAGTGCCACATGCCAATCCTTCTCCTGCCCACGCCTTTTGTCTCTGCCGCTTGGACTCCGCAATAACGGGGTACAAATTTAGAGAATGATATGTGCGCCAGATTAAGGGAGACCCAATTTTGGGACAACTTATGAACACCAATCAGCCTGAGAGCACGTTTTTGGGGTGTGGGAGGAAACTAGAGAAAACTCATGCGAGCACGGGGAGAATGTGCCAACTTTCACAGACACCGACCCAAGTCAGGGATCCGACCCGGGTCCCTGTAACTGCACCGCAGACAGTGATAGTCACTGAGCTGTCGTGTTGGCCATCGGTTGGTCCAGGTTAAGCGAACACTGACGGCGTGAAGCACTAGGCAACTCTCGACGCAACGTCCAAGAGCAGCCCCCGCACGACCCATCCCGTGTGTGCCCCTTGTTGGGGAACAAGGCGGAGCGAATCGCCTGTGGATGTGAAAATGGGACATTAATAAACATACAGAGCTTATCCAGACATTCACAGAAGATCCCCAGAAGCTGCGCTGTATGAGACGGGAGGGCCATAATATTTGTTGGACGGTCCATAGGAATCTACTTATTCCCAGGAACATCCTGAGGCTCTTGATCCTTATTTAGAACAGTCTCCTGTATCCCTCCATCTCCAATCTGCTAATGTGCCTGTCTCGGTAAGCCTTAAACAACTCTAGCGTGACTGCCTCCTCCATCCTACTTGGCAGTGCATTCCACACCCCCACAACCCTCTGGGTAAAAAACCTCCCTCTAACATCCGAATTATACCTCCCCCCTCTCACCCTGAGCCTATGACCCCTCGTAATTTTTGTATCCAAAAAGCTTCCCACTGTTCATTCTATCTAAACCCTTCATACTCTTACACATCTCTATTAGTTTTCCCCTCATTCTCCGTCTTTCCAGGAAGAACAACCCCAATTTGCCCAATCTGTCCTCAAAGCTAACACCCTCCATACCAGGCAACATCCTTGTAAACCTCCTCTGCACTCTCTCCAGGGTCTCCACATCCGCATACGGAGTTTTGGCGTTTATTGGTAGGGGGATTGAATTTAGGAGTCGCAGCGTCATGATGCAACTGTACACAACTCTGGTGCGGCCGCACTTGGAGTTTTGTGTGCAGTTCTGGTCCCCACATTACAGGAAGGATGTGGAGGCTTTGGAGAGGGTGCAGAGGAGGTTTACCAGGATGTTGCCTGGTATGGAGGGGAGATCCTATGAGGAGAGATTGAGAGATTTGGGGGTGTTTTCGCTGGAAAGAAGGCGGCTAAGAGGGGATCTCATTGAAACATATAAGATGATTAGAGGTTTAGACAGGGTAGATAGTGATAGCCTTTTTCCTAGGATGGAGGAAGCTAGCACGAGGGGGCACGATTTTAAATTAAGGGGGGGTAGTTATAGGACAGATGTCAGGGTTAGGTTCTTTACCCAGAGGGTGGTGAGGGACTGGAATGCCCTGCCAGCTGCAGTTGTAAATGCACCTAGTTTGGGGGCGTTTAAGATATTTGTGGATAGGTTTATGGATGAAAAGGGATTGGTCTAGGCTAGTGGGTCATTGTTTTGTAACTGGTCGGCGCAACATCGTGGGCCGAAGGGCCTGTTCTGCGCTGTAATGTTCTATGTTCTATGTTCTATGTTCTATGTTCCGGCAGTGTGGCGACCAGAACTGGACGCAGTACTCCAAATGTGGTCTAACCAACGTTCTGTACAACGGCAGCATTAGACTCCAGCTTTTATACTCTAACCCCTGCCTATAAAGGCAAGGATACCATATGCCATCTTCACCACCTTCTCCATCTGTACTGCCACTTTCAAGGACTTGTGTACATGCACCCCCAGGTCTCTCTGTGTTTCTATATTCTTAATAGTCCTACCAGTTATCGTATAACTCTCCCCAACATTATTTCTTGCAAAATGCATCACCTCGCATTTATCTGGATTAAATTCCATCTGCCATGTCTCTGCCCAATACACCAGCCTATCGATATCCTGCTGTGTCGCCTGACACTGCTCCTCACTATTAGCAAGTCCAACCATCTTGGTGTCATCAGCAAATTTGCTGATCACACCACATAGTCCCTCTTCCAAATCATTTATATATATTACAAATAGCAGAGGTCCCAGTACTGAGCCCTACGGCACAGCAGTCGTCACAGACCTCTAGCTAGAAAAAGACCCTTCCACTACAACCTAAGGCTTACAGTAACACTGCAATGATGTTACTGTGAAAACCCCCGAGTATCACATTCCGGTGCCTGTTCGGGCACAGAGAGAGAGAGAATTTAACATGGACCATACAGCCAAGCAGCATGTCTTTCACATTGTGGGAGGGAACGAGAGCACCCGGTGGAGAATCACACACACAGACACAAAGAGAATGTGCAACACACACACACACACACTCACACACACACACACAAACACACACACACATGCACACACATATGCACACACGCACACACTCATGCGCACACGCACACACACACATATACACACACATACCCACACATATACACACACCCGCACACACACATACACACACACATACACACATATACACATGCACACACACATATACACACATATACCCACACATATACACACACACGCACACACACACACATACACACACATATACACATGCACACACACATATACACACACATACCCACATATATACACACACACACCTACACACACACACACGCACGCACATACGAACACACACACAAAAACACACACACACATACACACGCATATGCACACATGCACACACACATGCACACACGCACACACACATACACACATACATACACACACACATACACATGCACACACACATATACACACACATACCCACACATACACACACACACACGCACACACACATACACACACACACATACACACACACACACATATACACACACACACATATACACACATACACAAACACATATACACATGCACACACACACACACATACAAACTCACATACACACACACACACACACACACACACCAACAAACCAATACCAGACCTCGGGATCCTCACACTGTCAGACAGCAGTGTTAATCACCGTGCCGCATTTCACATTAAAACAAATATTTATGATGTTTCTATCTGCTGGGAAGGTTATAAACTATGAGTGCTGCATTCTGACAGCATGTTTGATGCTTTCAAGAACTTTATTCCTTATTTCATACCATCGTCACAGAAAATGAACAATGTGTTTACGTATTTGGAAATTGGAGATTGGAAGTGTTTGTTCACTGAGTGTGATTAATTCCTGTCTCCCGGGACACGAATCGTGTCTCTGGGGGTTTCCCCCATCCATCAATAAAAGACTGCGGTTAAAGTGTGATCCCAGAGACTGAATGTGTCGATCATTCTGGAGAGGGGAAGGAAGTAACAGCTCACAACTGAGACAAGGGGATGGACATCTATATGATATTTGCAGTAGTTGTGGAGATAGAGAAGATATACTATCCCATCCTGGCTGTTATCGGGGTCTCTGGTATGTTGTTATCCCTTTCACGTCACTGCTGAAATGATTAGGTGTAGGTCGTTGTTTATTTCCATGATGTAGTGACAGTCAGAAATTAATCCGATGTTTTAGTGTTGCTTTGAGACAAACAATGTTCTATGTTGCAACAGGAGATTCTGTCGTATTCAATCTTTCATTTTCTGATTTCAATTATTTGGAAAACTCCACAGTTATTAAGTTTTCTTGGTGGAAAATGTGCAAAGTTTTATTCTAAAATGTATTTGCTCCCAAAATTTGAGATATGTCTGGACGATAACCCATCTAAAAATGGATTGTGTCTGCAATGAACAATTACATAAAGTGAGGAAGGTGAGCAGATTAGAACATGTAATTTTTTGTCTGGTACTGTGAGCCCATCTGGCCAAAATATACCGTTTATTTATTGGTCACAATTCGGCTAACATTCAAACTGCGGTGAAGTTACTGTGTCAATAACTGAGCCACCACATTTCGATGCCTGCTCAGATACACTGAGGGAGAAATAAGAATGGTCAGTGCATTAAACATGCACCCGTTTAGAATGGGGGATGAAACTATAGCAGCTGGAGAACAGTCACACAGGGAGAACATGCAGAATCCACGCAGATAGTAATCCGTGCCGAAACATGAACCCACATCCCCAGTGCTGTGGGGCTCTAATACTAACCACTGTGCGACCGTGTCGCTCTCAGTGTTGCCAATACATAACACATTGTGTTTGGTCCCCTCGAGACGGCACCCTGTCTTTTCCCATCTTTTGCTATTGTATGAGCCGTATCGTTGGCTGGGAAAATACATATCAGCGCGCAATGTCGTTGAGTAAAATCTACAGCCAGCCGTATATCTGGAATAGAATTCTACTTGTATCACCTTAAAAAGAAATTGTGACTAAAAGCCCAAAGCGCACATTACCAAATTGGCAGATCTATTCCAGCCATAGTGAGCACTGTGTAATGATTATCCTGATGATACAAGGCTTTACGGTTCACTGGAATCCATTCCATCAATTCAATTATCAATAGAATTGGCAGCGCTGCAGATTCCATTGCATTTGATTTGATTGCAAATGTTTGCAAAAACTTGGTATCGTCTATAATAATCAATTTTCGATTGATTCTCGCTGAGTTTAGTTATCAATTCAGTTTTGACAGAATAGTACCCGATTGGGGGTTGCAGGAGACCCACTGACTTTAAACCAATTGTTCTGTTCAGGTGTCACATCGAAGTGGCAAATGTGTTGCTATCGTCTTAATAGTTCTACCATTTATTGTATACCTCCCCCCTACATTATTTCTTGCAAAATGAAACACCTCACATTTATCTGGATTAAATTCCATCTGCCATTTCTCTGCTCAATATTCCAGCCTATCGATATTCTGCTGTATTACCTGACACTGCTCCTCACTGTGAAGTGAATCACTTTGGTAAGAGTAACAGGGATACAGAATATAGGGCTAATAGAAGGACTCTTGGTAGTGTCAACGAGCAGAGAGATCTCGGTGTACATGTGCATAGATCCCTGAAAGTTGGCACCCAAGTTGTTAAGAAGGTGTACGGCATGTTTCGGTTACGAGTGGTGTGCCTCAGGGATCTGTTTTGGGGCCACTGCTGTTTGTAATTTTTATTAATGATCTGGATGAGGGTATAGTTGGGTGGATGAGTAAGTTTGCTGATTACACCAAAGTCGGAGGTGTGTTAGATTGTGAGGAAGGGTGTCATAGTTTGCAGGGTGACTTAGAAAGGTTGCAGAGCTGGGCTGAGAGGTGGCGGATGGAGTTTAATGTGGAGAAGTGTGAGGTAATTCATTTCGGTAGGAATAACAGATGTGTTGAGTATAGGGCTAACGGGAGGACTTTGAATAGTGTGGAGGAGCAGAGGCATCTAGGTGTATGTGTACATAGATCCCTGGAAGTCGGGAATCAAGTAGATAAGGTTGTTAAGAAGGTGTCTTGGCGTTTATTGGTAGGGGGATTGAATTTAGGAGTCGCAGCGTCATGATACAACTGTACACAACTCTGGTGCGGCCGCACTTGGAGTTTTGTGTGCAGTTCTGGTCCCCACATTACAGGAAGGATGTAGAGGCTTTGGAGAGGGTGCAGAGGAGGTTTACCAGGATGTTGCCTGGTATGGAGGGGAGATCCTATGAGGAGAGACTGAGAGATTTGGAGTTGTTTTCGCTGGTAAGAAGGCGGCTAAGTGGGGACCTTATTGAAACATATAAGATGATTAGAGGTTTAGACAGGGTAGTTAGTGATAGCCTTTTTCCTAGGATGGAGAAAGCTAGCACGAGGGGGCACGACTTTAAATTAAGGGGGGGGGTAGTTATAGGACTGAGGTCAGGGGTAGAACATAGAACATAGAACATTACAGCACAAACAGGCCCTTCGGCCCTCGAGTTGCGCCGATCGCATCAACCCCACCGATCTATAGACCTACCTATAACCCCCAATCCCATTAAACCCCATATACTCAGCCAGAAGTCTTTTAAAAGACCCCAGCGAGTTCGCCTCCACCATCGACGACGGCAGCCGATTCCATTCACTCACCACCCTCTGAGTGAAAAACTTACCCCTAACATCACCTCTGTACTTCCCTTCCCGCATCTTAAATCTGTGTCCTCTCGTAGCGACCATTTCAACCCGGGGAAATAGCCTCTCAGAGTCCACCCTATCTATTCCTCTCAACATTTTATAGGTTCTTTATCCAGAGGGTGGTGAGGGACTGGAATGCCCTGCCAGCTGCAGTTGTAAATGCGCCTAGTTTGGGGGCGTTTAAGAGATCTGTGGATAGGTTTATGGACGAAAAGGGATTGGTTTAGGCTAGTGGGTCATTGTTTTGTAACTGGTCGGCGCAACATCGTGGGCCGAAGGGCCTGTTCTGCGCTGTAATGTTCTATGTTTTATGTTAGTGTTTATTGGTAGAGGGATTGAATTTCGGAGCCATGAGGTCATGTTACAACTGTACAAAACTCTGGTGCGGCCGCACTTGGAGTATTGCGTACAGTTCTGGTCGCCGCATTATAAGAAAGATGTGGAGGCATTGGAAAGGGTGCAGAGGAGGTTTACCAGGATGGTGCCTGGTATGGTGGGAAGGTCTTATGAGGAAAGGCTGAGGGACTTGAGGTTATTGTCATTGGAGAGAAGAAGGTTACGAGGTGACCTGATTGAGGCAGACAAGATGATCAGAGGGTTAGATCGGGTGAGAGACTTTTTCCTCGGATGGTGATGGCTAACACGAGGGGACGTAGCTTTAAATTGAGGAGTGGTAATTATAGGGCGGAGGTAGGTTCTGTACTCAGAGTGTAGTAAGGGTGTGGAATGCCCTGCCTGCAGCAGTTGTGGACTCGCCAACTTTAAGGGCGTTCAAATGGTCAGTGGATAGGCATATGGACAACATTGGAATAGTTTAGGTTAGAGGGTCATTAGATTGGTTCCACTGGTCAGCACAACATCGAGGGCCAAAGGGCCTGGACTGCGCTGGAATGGTCTATCAAATACGTGAAGTGTCTCAGTAACTCCAGTAAAGGGTGCAAAATTAATAATTTAGAGAATGGCAGACATTGAATAGTTAAGCATTTCCGAAATTCAATTTAGTACCGGTTAGTGTCAACTGATACATTTTGGAATAATTCTGCAGGAAGGAAATTTGGGTTTAATGGAAGTTAGCGGAAAACTCTGCAGTGACAAAGTCAGGCGGGGTTCCAACATGCATTGAGGTTTTACAATAATGCGACATATCGAAGGATAGAGCAGTTAATCAGACAGGATATTCTGCTTCCCAAATAAAGATAATTAATTCAAGACTTAAAATGTTATCCCATACTTTATAACCTGTTATCTGTCAGTATCGGTGAATTCTATCTTTTTAGAATCACCAGAATTCAGAACAAAGAACAAAGAAAATTATACCACACTATATTGTACCACACTGGCTGGGAAATAGGAGACAGAGATTCATGGAGTTGGGGTGGAAGCTAAAGGCCAAGACAGACAGAGTGGTTATCTCTGGACTCTTGCCTGTGCCACGGGATAGTTTAGAGAGGAATAGAGGGAGGGAAAGCTTGAACTCGTGGCTGAGGGGATGGTGCAGGAGGGAGGGGTTTAAGTACTTGAACAATTGGGGCTCGTTCTGGGGAAGGTGGGACCTTTATCAGAGGGATGGGATTCACCTGAACCAAAGGGGAACAAATATCCTGGGAGGTAAATTTGTTAAGGTTATGCGGAGTGGTTTAAACTGATTCAGAGGGGGGGTGGGATCCTGAGTAGAGGGGGTGAAAGTGAGGGGGGCGTAGATGGGGACTGCAATGCACGGTATTGCGGGGGAGGGGCGGAACAGGGTTTGGAATATGGTTTGAAATGTGTATACTTTAATGCGAGGAGTATTCGCAATAAGGTGGATGAACTTGCAGCGTGGACCAGTACCTGGGACTTCGATGTTGTGGCCATTTCAGAGACTTGGATAGAGCAGGGTCAGGAATGGATGTTGCAGGTCCCGGGGTACAAATGCTTTAATCGGAGTAGACAAGGAGGTAGAAGGGGGGGTGGGGTAGCATTATTGGTCAAGGACTGTATCTCAGTGTCAGAGAGGAACTTTGATGAGGACTTGTCTGTTGAGGTAATATGGGCGGAGATTAGAAATAGGAGAGGAGAGGTCACCCTGTTGGGAGTCTTTTATAGACCTCCAAAAAGTTCTAGAGAGGTTGAGGAAAGGATTGCGGAGACGATCCTTGTTAGGAGTGAAAGTAATAGGGTAATTGTTATGGGGGACTTTAACTTTACTCATGTAGATTGGAATTGCTACAGCTCTGGCTCGTTAGAGGGGTCAGTTTTTGTTCAAAGTGTGCAAGAAGGTTTTTTGACTCAGTATGTAGATAGGCCGACGAGAGGTGAGGCTATATTGGATTTGGTGCTCGGTAATGAGCCAGACCAGGTGCTAGACTTGGAAGTTGGTGTACAGTTTGGGGATAGTGATCACAATTCGATTACGTTCACCTTAGTGATGGAAAGGGATAGGCATGAACCTCGGGTCAGTAGTTTCAGCTGGGGGAAGGGTAATTATGAGGCTATTAGGAGAGAATTAGGAAGCATTGGTTGGAATGGGAGATTACAGGGACTGGGAACATCCGAGATGTGGAGATTTTTCAAGGAGCAGCTATTGCGGGTCTGTGATAAGTATATCCCTGTCAGGCAAGGAGGATTTGGTAGGCCCAGGGAACCGTGGTGCACCAAAAAAGTTGATTCGATGGTTAGGAAGAAAAAGGAGGCTTATGTTCGGATGAGGCTTGAGGGCTCAGGTAGTGCATTAGAAAGTTTTAGATTGGCTAGGAGGGAGTTGAAGAGGGAGTTAAGAAGGGCCAAAAGAGGGCATGAGATGATTTTGGCTGATAGGATTAAGGAGAACCCTAAGGCGTTTTACAGGTATGTCAAGAACAGAAGGTTGGTTAGGACAAGATTAGGGCCAGTTACCGACAGTAGAGGGAAGTTGTGTGTGGAACCGGAGGAGATTGGAGAGGCGTTGAACCAATATTTCTCTTCGGTGTTCACGCAAGGGGACAGGAATGTAGCTGAGGAGGACACTGGGGTGCAGGGGTGTGAAATAGATAGTATTGCAGTTGATACGGGGGATGTGCTGGATATTTTAGAGGGTTTGAAAATAGATAAGTCCCCTGGTCCAGATGGGATTTACCCTAGGATTCTTTGGGAGGCAAGAGGGGTGATTGCGGAGCCTCTGGCTCTGATCTTCAGGTCGTCGTTAGTCTCTGGTATAGTACCAGAAGATTGGAGGACAGCAAATGTTGTCCCATTGTTTAAGAAGGGGAGAAGGGACTTCCCTGGGAATTATAGACCGGTGAGTCTTACTTCTGTGGTGGGTAAGGTTTTGGAAAGGATTATTAGAGACAGGATTTATAGTTATTTGGAAAGTAATAAGTTGATTAGAGATAGTCAGCATGGTTTTGTAGCGGGTAGGTCATGCCTTACTAACCTAATCGAGTTCTTTGAGAAAGTGACCAAAGAGGTGGATAGGGGTAAGGCAGTTGATGTGGTGTATATGGATTTTAGCAAGGCGTTTGATAAGGTTCACCATGGTAGGCTTCTGCAGAAAATGCAGATGTATGGGATTGGGGGTGATCTAGGTAATTGGATTAGGAATTGGCTAGCAGATAGGAGACAGAGAGTGGTGGTTGATGGGAAATATTCGTCATGGAGTTCGGTTACAAGTGGTGTGCCTCAGGGACCTGTTTTGGGGCCACTGCTGTTTGTAATTTTTATTAATGATCTGGATGAGGGTATAGTTGGGTGGATTAGTAAATTTGCTGATGACACCAAAGTCGGAGGTGTGGTAGATTGTGAGGAAGGGTGTCATAATTTGCAGGATGACTTAGAAAGGTTGCAGAGCTGGGCTGAGAGGTGGCGAATGGAGTTTAATGTGGAGAAGTGTGAGGTAATTCATTTCGGTAGGAATAACAGATGTGTTGAGTATAGGGCTAACGGGAGGACTTTGAATAGTGTGGAGGAGCAGAGGGATCTAGGTGTATGTGTACATAGATCCCTGAAAGTTGGGAATCAAGTAGATAAAGTTGTTAAGAAGGCATACGGAGTTTTGGCGTTTATTGGTAGGGGGATTGAATTTAGGAGTCGTAGCGTCATGATGCAACTGTACACATCTCTGGTGCGGCCGCACTTGGAGTTTTGTGTGCAGTTCTGGTCCCCACATTACAAGAAGGATGTAGAGGCTTTGGAGAGGGTGCAGAGGAGGTTTACCAGGATGTTGCCTGGTATGGAGGGGAGATCCTATGAGGAGAGATTGAGAGATTTGGGGTTGTTTTCGCTGGAAAGAAGGCGGCTAAGAGGGGATCTCATTGAAACATATAAGATGATTAGAGGTTTAGACAGGGTAGATAGTGATAGCCTTTTTCCTAGGATGGAGAAAGCTAACACGAGGGGGCACGATTTTAAATTAAGGGGGGGTAGTTATAGGACAGATGTCAGGGGTAGGTTCTTTACCCAGAGGGTGGTGAGGGACTGGAATGCCCTGCCAGCTGCAGTTGTAAATGCACCTAGTTTGGGGGCGTTTAAAAGATCTGTGGATAGGTTTATGGATGAAAAGGGATTGGTTTAGGCTAGTGGGTCATTGTTTTGTAACTGGTCGGCGCAACATCGTGGGCCGAAGGGCCTGTTCTGCGCTGTAATGTTCTATGTTCTATGTTCTATGTTCTAGAGGGTACTTGTGGAGGGGACTTTGTCCAGCTGGAGGCCAGTGACCAGTGGTGTGCCGCAGGGCTCAGTACTGGGACCTCTCCTCTTTGTAGTCTACATAAATGACTTGGAAGAGGGAGTAGGTGGTGTGATCAGCAAGTTTGCTGATGACCCCAAGATGGCAGGGTTGGCGGGTACGGAACTGGATTGTCAGGTGATACAACAGGATATAGATAGGTTGGTGCAGTGGGCAGATAGGTGGCAGATGGCATTTGATCCTCACAAATGCGAGGTGATGTATTTTGGACGGAATAATGCATCGAGGAGCTATGTGATTAAAGGGAGGCAGATTAGGAGTATAGACATACAGAGGGACCTGGGAGTGCAGGTTCACAAATCCATGAAGGTTGCGTCACAAGTGGAGAAGGTTGTTAGGAAGGCTTATGGGATGTTGGCCTTTATAGGAAGGGGCATAGTGTATAAAAGCTGCTGTCTAATGCTTCAGTTGTACAGAACGTTGGTTAGACCGCATTTGGAGTACTGCGTCCAGTTCTGTTCACCTTACTACCGGAAGGACGTGGAGTCTCTGGAAAGGGTGCAGAGGAGGTTTACCAGGAAGTTGCCTGGCATGGGGGGACTGGGTTACGAGGAGAGGTTGAAGAAACTGGGACTATTTTCCTTGGAAAGACGGAGATTGAGAGGGGACATGATAGAAGTATATAAGATAATGAAGGGAATAGATAGAGTTAATAGTGAGAGACTGCTCCCTAGACTGGGTACGACCACGAGAGGTCATCATTTAAGGGTGAGGGGGGAGAGTTATAACTTGGAGGTGAGTAGAAGGTTCTTTATGCAGAGAGTTGTGGGGGTCTGGAACGCGCTACCGAGTAGGGTGGTGGAGGCAGGAACGTTGGACTCGTTTAAGATGCAGTTAGTTAGGCACATGAGTGAAACGAGAATGGAGGGATATGGTAGGGGATATTAAATAGGGGTAAACCTCGGGAGACACGGAAAGGCAGGCTGTAAGATTAATATTTTTGTCATTATTCCACAGGTGGAGGTCCACCTCGTGTCAAACGAGGGGCATTCACACGGCGGGTCGTGCGTGGGCTGCTCTTGGAAGTTCCAGGAGTGGCCTAGTACTTCATGTGTGTGCTTGATCCTGGACCGGTAGATGGGCTCAGCAACAGCTCAGTGACTAGCACTGGTGGCTGTGCAGGCACATGGATTTGGGCCTGTGTCTGTGGGAGTTTACGCATTCTCCCTGTGGTTGCGTGGGTTTCCTCTGGGCGCTCCGGTTTCCTCCCACACCCCAAAGATGTGCTCTCAGGCTAATTGGTTTTTACCAAATTGACACTATTTCTTCCCTGAATCTGACTGAGTAGGGTTCCATTCATAAATATGCAGAGTAGAATAGGTGTAGGGTGATGTGGCGGCGCGGGCTCGTTGGGCCGAAGGGCTTTGTTCCGTGCTGGGTTGTTCTTTGTTCTTTGTACCATATCATACCACACTATATTATACCACACTATATTATACCACACTATATTATACCACACAATATTATACCACACTATATTATACAACACTATATTGTACCACGCTATATTATACCAAACTATATTATACCACACTATATTGTACCGCACTATATTATACCAGACTATATTATACCACACTATATTATACCACACTATATTATACCACACTATATTATACCAGACTATATTATACCACACTATATTGTATCACACTATATTATACCACACTATATTATACCACACTATATTATACCACACTATATTATACCACACTATATTATACCACACTATATTGTACCACACGCTATTATACCACACTAAATTATACCACACTATATTGTACAACACTATATTATACCACACTATATTGTACCACAATATATTATACCACACTATATTGTACCACACTATATTATACCACACTATATTATACCACACTATATTGTACCACACTATATTATACCACACTATATTATACCACACTATATTGTACCACACTATATTATACCACACTATATTGTACCACACTTTATTATACCACACTATATTATACCACATTATATTATACCACACTATAGTGTGGAGGAGCAGAGGGATCTAGGTGTATGTGTACATAGATCCCTGAAAGTTGGGAATCAAGTAGATAAGGTTGTTAAGAAGGCATACGGAGTTTTGGCGTTTATTGGTAGGGGGATTGAATTTAGGAGTCGCAGCGTCATGATGCAACTGTACACATCTCTGGTGCGGCCGCACTTGGAGTTTTGTGTGCAGTTCTGGTCCCCACATTACAGGAAGGATGTAGAGGCTTTGGAGAGGGTGCAGAGGAGGTTTACGAGGATGTTGCCTGGTATGGAGGGGAGATCCTATGAGGAGAGATTGAGAGATTTGGGGTTGTTTTCGTTGGAAAGAAGGCGGCTAAGAGGGGATCTCATTGAAACATATAAGATGATTAGAGGTTTAGACAGGGTAGATAGTGATAGCCTTTTTCCTAGGATGGAGAAAGCTAGCACGAGGGGGCCTGATTTTAAATTAAGGGGGGGTAGTTCTAGGACAGATGTCAGGGGTAGGTTCTTTACCCAGAGGGTGGTGAGGGACTGGAATGCCAGCTGCAGTTGTAAATGCACCTAGTTTGGGGGCGTTTAAAAGATCTGTGGATAGGTTTATGGATGAAAAGGGATTGGTTTCGGCTAGTGGGTCATTGTTTTGTAACTGGTCGGCGCAACATCGTGGGCCGAAGGGCCTGTTCTGCGCTGTAATGTTCTATGTTCTATATTATACCACACTATATTGTACCACACTATATTATACCACACTATATTATACCACACTATATTGTACCACACTATATTGTACCACAGTATATTATACCACACTATATTATACAACACTGTATTATACCACACTATATTATACCACACTATATTATACCACACTATATTATACCACACTATATTATACCACACTATATTATACCACACTATATTATACCACACTATATTATACCACACTATATTATTCCACACTATATTATACCACACTATATTATACCACACTATATTATACCACACTATATTGTACCACACTATATTATACAACACTATATTATACCACACTATATTATACCACACTATATTATTCCACACTATATTATACCACACTATATTATACCACACCATATTATACCACACTATATTGTACCACACTATATTATACCACACTATATTATACCACACTACATTATACCGCACTATATTATACCACACTTCGGCCCTCCGAGCCTGCAAAGGCCATGCTGTCCATCTGAAATAAAGCCCCCTCTCATTCCGAGGATTATATCCCTCTCTTTCCATCCCATTCCATTATTTGTGAAAATGTCCCTTAAATTCACTATCATATCTGGTCTGCATCTCCAATCTCCCCCGACAGGGAGTTTCAGGTACCCACCATCCAGGTTTAAACTTTCCCCCTCACACTTTCAACGTCGGCGCCCGAATAATTGACTTTTCCACCCTGGGAGAAAGGACGTAAGAGTATTTGAAATGTGTGGACGAGATTTACTTCATCTTTCCAGAGGCTTTTTTTTATTCTTTCAGCCAGTTAATAGAAATTTGAAAACAAGTGGAGTGTGTTGTCCGTGGAATATTGTGGGAAAAGCAGGCTCACTTATCAGGACAAACACATTTCAAATTGCCTGTAACTTGTCACAGGCCAATGATGGATAAAGCAGAAAGCATCAATTATTTGAAACATGAATTTGTTAAGGGAATTGAGTTCTCGACCATTCGCCCAGTCTATCTACATCCTTCTGTAGACTCTCCACACCCTCCGCAGATTTTGCCGTTCCACCAATCTTGGTGTCATCAGCACATTTCGACACCATACACTCGGTTCCCTCCTCTAGATCATCTATATAAATGGTAAATA
Source organism: Prionace glauca (assembly GCA_037974335.1). Lineage (NCBI taxonomy): Eukaryota > Metazoa > Chordata > Chondrichthyes > Carcharhiniformes > Carcharhinidae > Prionace > Prionace glauca. The sequence goes on from CM075763.1 coordinate 5,562,245, forward strand.
GCTGAGACCCCAGCACCGACCCCTGGGGCACTCCACTAGTCACCAACCGCCAATTCGAATAGCACCCATTGACCCCCACTCTCTGCCTCGCATTTGACAACCAATCCTCTGTCCATGCTAACACCCTACCCCCAACTCCATGTCCCCTGACCTTTTGTAACAACCTTTTCTGCGGCATTTTATCAAACACCTTCTGAAGATCGAGTTTTAGGTTCCCCTACCTTTGGGAAAAGAACTCCAGTATCTACTTTGTCTATACCCCTCAGTATTTTATACTCCTCTATCAGGTCACCCCTCAGCCTCCTACGCTTCAGAGTAAAAAGTCCACTCTATTCAGCCTCTCCTTATAACTCAATCCATCAAGTCCCAGTAACATCTTAGTAAATCTTTTCTGCACTCTTTCTAGTTTAATAATATCCTTTCTATAATAGGGTGACCAGAACTGCACACAGTATTTCCAAGTGTGGCCTTCCCAATGTCTTGTACAACTTCAACAAGACGTCCCAACTCCTGTATTCAAAGTTCTGACCAACGAAACCAAGCATGCCGAATGCCTTCTTCACCACTCTGTCCACCTGTGGCTCCACTTTCAAGCAGCTGTGAACATGTACCCCTAGATCTCTCTGTTCTGTAGCTCTCCGCAATGCCCTACAATTAACTGAGTAAGTCCTGCGCTGGTTCAATCGACCAAAATGTATTGACTTGCATTTATGTAAAATACTAGAAGAACCCTACAGTGCAGAAACAGGCCCTTCGGCCCATCGAGTCTGCACCGAACACAATCCCACCCAGACCCTATCCCCATATCCCTACACATTTACCTGCTAATCCCTCTAACCTACACATCCCAAGACACTAAGGGGCAATTTTAGCATAGCCAATGAACCTAACCCGCACATCTTTGGACTGTGGGAGGAAACCGGAGCACCCGGAGAAAACCCACGCAGACACGAGGAGAATGTGCAAACTCCACACAGGCAGTGACCCGAGCTGGGAATCGAACCCAGGACCCTGGAGCTGTGAAGCAGCAGTGCTAACCACTGTGCTACCGTGCCGCCCTAGAACGGAGTTGAGGAGGAACTTCTTCACTCAAAGGGTAGTGAATCTCTGGAATTCTCTGCCCGTTGAAGTGGTGGAGGCTGCCTCGCTAAATGTATTTAAATTGATGGGTTTTTGATAAGCGAGGGGATTAAGGGTTATGGGGAGAGGGCGGGAATGTGGAACTGAGACATGACAGATCAGCCATGATCTTATTGAATGGCGGGGCAGGCTCGAGGGGCTAGATGGTCTACTCCTGCTCCTATTTGTCATGTTCTTATGTTCAAACAGGCACTGGTGTGTGGAACCGAAGGGTGTTTCCTCTATAAGTTTATCGCAGTGTTGATGCAGGTCTACTTGTGACACTAATAAATACATTTAATTTCAGGGCATCTTCAGTCTCTGGACTCGTTCAGCACCCTGGGGAGTTGAGGTCACTAATTTATTTTTCACAGGCGACATGTTATTATCGATCACTCGGCAGCACTAATCGATGAATTGTTCATAGATTCATCGCGACAACGTGGTTTGCTCATATTCCCCTTACTCATTTTGAAGCTTTCTTTTATTCACAGTTAACTTGCTGACGATCATAATATTTTCTCGGGAAAATGTGGACTGTCCGGTTCAACCACACGCTACCTGGTGGCCATGGCAACAGCAGATCTATTGGTCGTAATCCTGGACCTGATTTTGAGGCAGATTCCCATTGCGTATGAAATATCATTTGTGCGACACATCCATGTGTGTAACATTCACGCTGTGCTGCTTTATGCAGTTACTGACTGTACCGTCTGGTTCACCGTCACCTTCACCTTTGATCGGTTTGTGTTAATATGTTGTCAGAAGCTGAGAAGTAAATACTGCACCAAGAGAATGGCGGCCTTGGTGCTGGGGACAGTAACCGTTCTGTGCAGTTTAAAGGACACCACATGGTACTTTATGTTGACCAATTCGTACTGGTTGAATAACAACCCTTGGTTTTGTTACATGGATGTTTTCAAAATGCTCTCAGGAGTGTGGGGAGCTATCGAGATATTCCATAGTATTTTCACACCAGGGATCCCATTTGTTCTGATTCTACTTCTCAATATTTTAACGGTCAGGCACATATTAACAAGCAACAGAGCCCGCAGGAGACTCCGGGCTGTCAGCAATGGGGAAAATCACAAGGACCAAGAAATGGATAGTCGACAGAAATCCATAGCTTTGTTATTTGCTATATCGGGAAATTTCATAATTTTGTGGTTCGTCTTCATGATGTATTCAATGTGGCGGCGATTTTTCAGTATTGGTTATGTTTCTGTGTACATGCCTACTTTCGTACTCGAAATTGGCTTCATGCTGCAGCTCCTTAGTTGCTGCACAAACACATGCATTTATGCTATCACACAGAGGAATTTCAGGGAACAGTTGAAAAGTATATTAAACATCCCCCTTTCTTGTATAGCACATCATATTAAATGTTGAAAATATAATAACTCTTAAGAATCTCTCATTCAGCAACCCAAAACACGATTTGCACTTGTAGATGTAACAATGTCCCATTCTGACCTCGCTTAACATCTGACTGGTTTCCACAATTCCGGAATTTGATCATAATCCTCAGCAAGTGACACACAGATAATAATGGAAGAAAAATGAAGGTTTACCGTCATACAACAGTGTAGAAAATGTAAAAATAAAGTGGGTTATCTGACGGAGTGTTTTATAGTAAGGCACTAAATAAACTCCATGAAAGGGAAAGAAATGTTCCACTGCACCCTGAGAATGGATGTCTTCCAAGTGATTGATGATACAATGCATTAAATTTTGCTTTTGATACGTAGACACCAGAAGCAGACGTGCTTACCTGAACATTGGCTTTTTCTCAACTCTGGACAGAAATTCAGACTGTTGTTTGATGGAAAGTATTCATTTTCAAAAACAGAACGTGAGAGAATTAAACCTAATCCAAGCCAACACCCAGTGTGAAGATTTCAAAGTCAGAATGAGGTGCCTGCCTCCGTAGATTCAAGTCGGCATTTTCTCAGATAGAAAACTCAATGAGAAAATTTTCTGGCTTAATATATCTATGAATCACTTTCTTTGAATGACAGTATACTAGTGCATCTGCCAGCTCAGACATGTATATAGCACTTCACACACTTATTCCCTGATACATTCCAGTGACAAATTCAATGATGGGAAAGGAGAGACCCTGTTCCCTCACAACACAAAACAGTATCGGGCTTGAGTATTACGTGTAAGCGTAGCTCCACCCAGTCACATCAACTACCTGCCAATCAGGCGAATCAGTTCCGAGCTTGTAATACATTTTTGTGCACCCAAGAAAACAGCATAGAACATAGAACATTACAGCGCAGAACAGGCCCTTCGGCCCACGATGTTGCGCCGACCAGTTAAAAAAATAACTGCATAAAGCAGCACAGCGTGAATGTTACACACAGGGATGTGTCACACAAATGATAGTTCATATGCAATGGGAATCTGCCTCAAAATCAGGTCCAGGATTACTACCAATAGATCTGCTGTTGCCATGGCCACCAGGTAGCCTGTGGTTGAACCGGACAGTCCACATTTTCAAATGTGCCTAGTTTGGGGGCGTTTAAGAGATCCGTGGATAGGTTTATGGACGAAAAGGGATTGGTTTAGGTTAGTGGGTCATTGTTTTTTAACTGGTCGGCGCAACATCGTCGGCCGAAGGGCCTGTTCTGTACTGTAATGTTCTATGTTCTAAGGTAGACTTGGGGAGGCATTTTGAGGTTAAGTCAAAATCCGATGTGTCAGAGACTTTAGATGTCAATTCATTGGAATTCAGGACCGTCTATGGAACTGTGAGGATTAAGGACTCAGTAGCAAGTATCAGGGACCCTGGATAATGATGGTAGTGTGAATCTCATCGAAAATAATAATGAAGAACAGGTAAAGCCTAAAAAGGCTTTGAACAGATGAAGTCCTTCAAGAACATAAATACAGTAGGGACGGTCTAAAGGAAGGTGTTAGAAGGAGGGCTAAAATGAGTCATCAGAAGCGCTTAACAAACAGGATTAAGGAAAATCCTAAGGCATTTTGTACGTATGAAAATAAACAAGGGGATAGCCAGAGAAAAGGCAGGCCCATTCAAAGATTGTGGGGAGAATCTACACATGGAACCAGAGGAAATGGGCGAGATACGAAATGAATACTTGGCCTCAGTCCTCGCCAAAGTGAAGTGCTCGGTGGGTGAGGAACCTGGGTGAGGTGTGTCCATCCTGTGGGTCACGTCGACATCAGAAAGGACGAGGCGTTGGGCGTCTAGAGAAGCGGTAAAGTTGATAAGTCCCCAGGATCTGCTCCAGAATAGCGAAGGAGGCAAGGGAGGAAATTGCTGGGACATCGACAGGAATGTTTAGAAACTTATTGGCTCGAGGCGAAGTTCCCGCTGATTGGAGAGAGATAAAAACTATGGACCATTGCTGAAGAAAAGCAGGAATAATCCTGGGAATTATAAACCGGTGAGCAATACAACAGGGAAATTACTGTTGCAGAGCCCTTGGCGATGATATTTGCGTCGTCAATGGAGACGGGAGAGGTTCCGGAAGATTGGAGGATTGTGGATGTAGTCCCTATTTTCAAGAAAGGGAACAGAGATAGCCCGGGAAATTACCGCCCGGTGAGTCTGACCTCAGTGGTTGGTAAGCTGATGGAGAGGCTTCTGAGGGACAAGATTTACGAGCATTTGGAGAGGTTTGACATGATCAGGAATAGTCAGCATGGATTTGTCAAGGGCAGGTCGTGCCTTACATAGAACATAGAACATAGAACATAGAACATTACAGCACAAACAGGCCCTTCGGCCCTCGAGTTGCGCCGATCGCATCAACCCCGCCAATCTATAGACCTATCTATAACCCCCAATCCCATTAAACCCCATATACTCATCCAGAAGTCTTTTAAAAGACCCCAGCGAGTTCGCCTCCACCACCGACGACGGCAGCCGATTCCAATCACTCACTACCCTCTGAGTGAAAAACTTACCCCTAACATCACCTCTGTACTTCCCTCCCCGCACCTTAAATCTGTGTCCTCTCGTAGCGACCATTTCAACCCGGGGAAATAGCCTCTGAGAGTCCACCCTATCTATTCCTCTCAACATTTTATAAACTTCTATCAGGTCGCCTCTCAACCTTCGCCTCTCCAGGGAAAAGAGTCCCAGCTCCCTCAACCTATCTTCATAAGGCATGCCTCCCAGTCCAGGCAACATCCTTGTAAATCTCCTCTGCACCCTTTCAATAGCTTCTACGTCTTTCCTATAGTGAGGCGACCAGAACTGCGCACAGTACTCCAAATGAGGCCTGACGAGGGTCCTGTAAAGTTGCAGCATTACCTCCCGACTCCTAAACTCAATCCCTCGATTAATGAAGGCCAGTACACCATACGCCTTCTTGACCACCTCCTCCACCTGCGAGGCCGATTTAAGAGTCCTGTGAACCCTGACCCCGAGATCCTTCTGCTCTTCAACGCTACTAAGACCCCTGCCCTTAATAGTGTACTCGTTCATCCCGTTGGTTCTGCCGAAATGGACTACTACATATTTATCCGCGTTGAAGTCCATCTGCCACTTCTCCGCCCATTTCTGCATCCTATCTATGTCCTGCTGCAACTTTTGACATCCTTCCAGACCATCCACAACACCGCCGACCTTCGTGTCATCAGCGAACTTGCTAACCCATCCCTCCACTTCCTCATGCAGGTCATTTATGAAAATGACAAACAACAAGGGTCCCAGAACAGATCCCTGGGGCACCCCACTGGTGACTGAGCTCCATTCCGAAAAAGACCCATCCACAACCACTCTCTGCCTTCTGCAGGCAAGCCAGTTCTGGATCCACAATGCCAAAGGCCCTTGGATCCCATGCCCTCTCACCTTCTCAAGAAGTCTTGCATGGGGGACCTTATCAAAAGCCTTGCTGAAGTCCATGTACACTACGTCCACGGCACTTCCTTCGTCAATGTGTTCAGTCACAGCCTAGTTGGACGAAATGGACGACTACACATTTATCCGCGTTGAAGTCCATCTGCCACTTGTCCGAAATGGCTCTTACGAGCCTAGTTGAGTTCTTCGATAATGTGACTGAACACATTGACGAAGGAAGTGCCGTGGACGTAGTGTACATGGACTTCAGCAAGGCTTTTGATAAGGTCCCCCATGCAAGACTTCTTGAGAAGGTGAGAGGACATGGGATCCAAGGTCATTTGGCCTTGTGGATCCAGAACTGGCTTGCCTGCAGAAGGCAGAGAGTGGTTGTGGATGGGTCTTTTTCGGAATGGAGCTCAGTCACCAGTGGGGTGCCCCAGGGATCTGTTCTGGGACCTTTGCTGTTTGTCATTTTCCTAAATGACCTGGATGAGGAAGTGGAGGGATGGGTTAGCAAGTTCGCTGACGACACGAAGGTCGGTGGTGTTGTGGATGGTCTGGACGGATGTCAAAAGTTGCAGCAGGACATAGATAGGATGCAGGAATGGGCGGACAAGTGGCAGATGGACTTCAACGCGGATAAATGTGTAGTCGTCCATTTCGGCAGAACCAACGGGATGAACGAGTACACTATTAAGGGCAGGGGTCTTAGTAGCGTTGAAGAGCAGAAGGATCTCGGGTTCCGGGTTCACAGGACTCTTAAATCGGCCTCGCAGGTGGAGGAGGTGGTCAAGAAGGCGTATGGTGTACTGGCCTTCATTAATCGAGGGATTGAGTTTAGGAGTCGGGAGGTAATGCTGCAACTTTACAGGACCCTCGTCAGGCCTCATTTGGAGTACTGTGCGCAGTTCTGGTCGCCTCACTATAGGAAAGACGTAGAAGCTATTGAAAGAGTGCAGAGGAGGTTTACAAGGATGTTGCCTGGACTGGGAGGCATGGCTTATGAAGATAGGTTGAGGGAGCTGGGACTCTTTTCCCTGGAGAGGCGAAGGTTGAGAGGCGACCTGATAGAAGTTTATAAAATGTTGAGAGGAATAGATAGGGTGGACTCTCAGAGGCTATTTCCCCGGGTTGAAATGGTCGCTACGAGAGGACACAGATTTAAGGTGCGGGGAGGGAAGTACAGAGGTGATCTTAGGGGTAAGTTTTTCACTCAGAGGGTGGTGAGTGAATGGAATCGGCTGCCGTCGTCGGTGGTGGAGGCGAACTCGCTTGGGTCTTTTAAAATACTTCTGGATGAGTATATGGGGTTTAATGGGTTTGGGGGTTAGAGATAGGTCTATAGATTGGTGGGGTTGATGCGATCGGCGGAACTCGAGGGCCGAAGGGCCTGTTTGTGCTGTAATGTTCTATGTTAGATGTTCTAAGGGCAGGATTTATATCCATTCAGGGGAAAAATGATCTATTTGTGATAGGCGGCATTGCTTTGTGCAGGGAAAGTCGGGCCTTAATAACTTTATCATTTTTGTTTCAAGGAAGTTAAGAAAAGGCAGTGCATGTTTATTATACGGACTTCAGAAAAGCTTTTGACAAGGTACCCCATGGTAGACTGACATGAAAGTGAAGTCAGATGGGTCAGAGCAGATCAGGCAGGATGTTTAAAGACCTGTCTTGGGCATAGTGACTAGCAGGAGGGGGCAGTTATTAATTCTGAATGGAAGGCTGCGAGTAGCAGTGTTCCACAGGGGTTGCATTCTTGGACCTTCTTGTTCACAGTATATATACAACTCGGAGGCAAATGTAGCTGGCCTGATAAGTTAGAAAACGACACAGAATTTGTTGGAGTTTTGGATCATGGAGAGTATTGTCAGACGGCGAAGTAAGACACATTTTTTGTTGGGGGACCGGCAGACAAATGTCAGATGGACTTTGATCCTTTCCAGTGGAAGGTCAAATGCATTTTTTAAGCTCCGATACATGTAGGAATTATACGTTAAATGATAGAACCCTTAAAAAGTATTGGCAGCCGAGAGGTCATGGCGTACACATCCACATACTGAACGTAGCAGCACAGGTGGATGAGTTAGTCAAGAAGGCATATAGCATGCTTGTCTTCATCGATAGGAACATTGAGTATAAAAACTGGTAAGTCACACTGCACGTGTACAAAAACTTAAGATAGGCCTCATACGGAATATTGTGTACAATTCTATCCACCACGCTACAGGAAGGAAACGGATACTTTGGGGAGGGTTTGGCGATGGCAAGTTAATGGGAGTGGTCTTGAATTTGCTGCAAAGCTACATAAGAACATAAGAAATAGGAACAGGAGTAGGCTATCTAGCCCCTCGAGCCTGCCCCACCATTCAATAAGATCATGGCTGATCTGTCGTGGCTCAGTTCCACCTTCCCGCCCTCTCCCCATAACCCTTAATCCCCTCTCTTATCAAAAACCCATCAACCCGCGTCTTAAATATATTTAGCGAGGCAGCCTCCACCACTTCAACGGGCAGAGAATTCCAGAGATTCACCACCCTTTGAGTGAAGAAGTTCCTCCTCAACTCCGCTCTAAACCACCTCCCCTTTATCTTGAGGCTGTGCTCCCTCGTCCTACTGTCCTTTCTGAGCGGGAAGAGTCTCTCCACCTCTATCCTATCCATCCCATTCATCATCTTATACGTCTGAATGAGATCTCCCCTCATTCTTCTAAACTCTAACGAGTACAAGGCTAGTTTATTCAGCCTCTCCTCATAGCTCAACCTCCTCAACTCCAGTATCAGCTGGAGAGTGGGAGGAAACAGGAGCACCAGGAAGAACCCCCAATGAGATGGGGGGAAGGTACGAACATCACACAGATGGTCACCTGAGGTCGGGAATCGAACTGGCATTACGGGGCAGTGGTGAGAAAGATTATGCCAACCCACAATCCTTAAAATAGATCAACAAGATATCAACCCCAACGACACTGGGTTTTGGAATAAGGCCTGTAGGCAATCGAAGCCATGATCTTGGCATGATTTAAACCACAATTTCATATCAGAGCGAAGCAATGTACGTGCAATGTAATTCATTCTACCCATCGAAGCTTCACCAACCTTGACATTGCATCTTACTCAGACTTTACCCCCAATAACCCACGCATAATCCTCACGATTTGTCCCAACTTGCGCACATTGGGACATAGAAAGGCTACATATCATGGCCAATGCATCTTTGGAGTATGGATGGAAGCCGGAACGCCCAAAGGAAACTCACACGGACAGAGGGAGAATATGCAATGAGCATAAATCAGTATTCTTAGCACATCACTCGAATGTTGAACAATAATGTGTTTTTACATGCACATTTGTCATCAGTGATAACAGGATAGATACCTCTTTGTGAAAATCTGTGCTGTATTCCACACAATCGGTTACAATTGCTGCTGACCATCTCTCTGTGTCTTTCCCCTAACATACAGCGAGCTGTACTGGAGGATCGCTCTGAGCTCGGTTCCACTCTGCCGATCACAATAAAAACTGACTTGTCGTGTGGAAGAAGAATTGTGTTACAGTTTATTCCACGACAGATCAGCCATGATCTTATTGAATGGCGGGGCAGGCTCGAAGGGCTAGATGGCCAACTCCTGCTCCCATTTCTTATGTTCTGATGTTATGTCCTTATTCAGTTGCTCAAAATTCAAGATTCGTCTGTATTTTAAAACATTTTTTGTGTTACTTTTATCTTCAATGTCCAAACACAAAAGCCTGAAACATGGTCAAGAAAACTCAATGTTTTCAGACACTCCTTAAAGAACATAAGAAATAGGAGCAGGAGTAGGCCATCTGGCCCCTCGAGCCTGCCCCGCCATTCAATAAGATCATGGCTGATCTGTCGTGGCTCAGTTCCACCTTCCCGCCCTCTCCCCATAACCCTTAATCCGCTCTCTTATCAAAAACCCATCAACCCGTTTCTTAAAAATATTTGCGAGGCAGCCTCCACCACTTCAACGGGCAGAGAATTCCAGAGATTCACCACCCTTTGAGTGAAGAAGTTCCTCCTCAACTCTGTTCTAAACCGCCCCCCCCCCCCTTTATCTTGAGGCTGTGCCCCCTAGTCCTACTGTCTTTTTTGAGCGGGAACAGTCTCTCCACCTCTATCCTATCCATCCCATTCTTCGTCTTATACGTCTCAATGAGATCTCCCCTCATTCTTCTAAACTCTAACGAGTACAAGCCTAGTTTATTCAGCCTCTCCTCATAGTTCAACCCCCTCAACTCCGGTATCAGCCTAGTAAACCTCCTCTGCACTCCCTCCAAGGCCAAAATATCCTTGCATAAGTGCGGCGACCAAAACTGCACACAGTACTCCAGCTGCGGCCTCACCAGTGCCCTATACAGCCGCAGCAAGACCTCCCTACGTTTATATTCAATCCCCTTCACTATGAAGGCCAGCATCCCATTCGCCTTCCTGACCACCTGCTGCACCTGCAAACTGGGTTTTTGCGACTCATGCTCAAGGACCCCCAGGTCCCTCTGCACAGTCGCCTGCTGCAGTTTTTCGCCACGTAAATAATAGTCCTTCCTACCATTATTCCTACCAAAGTGGACCACCTCGCACTTGCCAACATTAAATTCCATTTGCCAGTTCCTGGCCCATTCGCATTTTATTACTATCGGAGACAAACATCCAAGTGTCTCGCTGAAAGAGGTGTTGTATTACATTATATTCCACTGTTCACAATAACATATTACAGTGTTCATCAAATGAAAGGTGGCAGATTGAGTTTAATTTAGACAAACGAAAAGTGATGCATTTTGATGGATTGAACCAGGGCAGGAGTTACTCAGTTCACGGTAGGGCGTTGGAGAGAGTTACAGAACAAAGATATTTCAGGGTACATGCACATAAGCGCTTGAATGTGGATTCACAGTCAGAAAAACTAGTGAACAAGCCATTCAGCATGCTTGATTTTATTGGTCAGAACATTGAATACAGGAGTTGGGACGTCTTGTTGAAGTTGTACAAGACATTGGGAAGGCCACACTTGGAATATTGTGTACAGTATTATAGAAACGATATTATTAAACTAGAAAGAGTGCAGAAAAGATTGACTAGGATGTTACCGGGACTTGATGGTTTGGGTTATAAGGAGAGGCTGGATAGACTGGGACTTTTTTCTCTGAAGTGTAGGAGGCTGAGGGGTGATCTTATAGAGGTCTATAAAATAGTAAGGGCGGGAATGTGGAACTGAGACACGACAGATCAGCCATGATCTTATTGAATGGTGGGGCAGGCTCGAGGGGCTAGATAGCCTACTCCTGCTCCTATTTCTTATGTTCTAATGAGGGAATAGACAAGATAGATACTCAATATATTTTCCCAAAGGTAGTGGGATCTAAAACTGGATGGCATAGGGTTAACGGGAGAGATGCAAAAGTGTCCAGAGAGGCATTTCCTTCACACAGAGGGCGGTGAGTGTCTGAAAAAGGCAACCGGAGTTAGAAGCAGAGGAGGGAAATAATGTATCTTCTAAAACGTATTTAGATAGTTACGTCGGCACGATATAGAGGGATCTGGGCCAATGCGGGCAATTGGGATTAGATTAGAGGTTTAAAAAATATAAGGGTGACATGGGCAAGTTGGGCTGGAGGGTCTGAGTCCATGTTATCAAAGCCTATGACTCTGGATGATAAAGATCAGTTTGTTCCTTCATTTGTTTAACAAAAAGATATTTGCAGAACCAATATCTGTGTCACATTCTTCACATTTACAGATCCAGCTGAACTGTGGCGCCACATCAATGTGTTGTGTTAAACTTTATTCTTTCATTACACGAACAATTGCACTGTGAAGGGAATGGTTTACACTTTTTTTAGTCTATTTATCGCCGTTACAAGTAGCCTTACATTAACCCAGCAATGAGGAGACAGTAAAAGTCCGTCACACTCCGGTGCCTGTTCCGGTACAGTCCGCGAGAATGTAGGACGGCCGATACGCCCCATCAGTCTTTCCGAGGAAACCAGAACACGCTGAGTAAAACCAAGCAGAGACGGGGAGAATGTGCAAACTCCACGCAGAGTGATACCCAGGCAAGGAACTGAACACAGATTCCCGGCGACTGGGCTAACCACTGTTCCACTGCGCTGCTAAAATAATGTGGCGTCGATCAGCAAGGTAAAGGGAAAGGCAAGTTGGACAGTCCGGGAATGGAACCCACGACGTTATTTGCTCCACATTTCCATCGTCGGAGCTAATCGGTCAATGGGCGTTGAAAGATTGAAGAAATTGGGGCTCTTTCCCCTTGAAAGACGGCGACTGAGGGGGGATCTAATAGAGGTTTTTAAGATTATGAAGGGTATAGATAGAGTAAACAGAGGTAAGCTATTTCCTATAATAGAGACACGTAGGACAAGGGACCATGAGCTTAAGGTGAGGGGGGAGAGGTACAACACAGATATTAGAGGGCGGTTTTTCACACAGAGGGTAGTGAGGGTATGGAATGATCTGTCAAGTAAGGTGGTGGAGGCAAACACGATAGAGTCCTTTAAGAGTAACTTAATCAGGCACATGAAGGTCGGTGGTGTTGTGGATGGTCTGGAAGGATGTCAAAAGTTACAGCAGGACATAGATAGGATGCAGGAATGGGCGGAGAAGTGGCAGATGGACTTCAACGCGGATAAATGTGTAGTCGTCCATTTCGGCAGAACCAACGGGATGAACGTTTACACTATCAAGGGCAGGAGTCTTAGTAGCGTTGAAGAGCAGAAGGATCTCGGGGTCCGGGTCCACAGGACTCTTAAATCGGCCTCGCAGGTGGAGGAGGTGGTCAAGAAGGCGTATGGTGTACTGGCCTTCATTAATCGAGGGATTGAGTTTAGGAGTCGGGAACTTTACAGGACCCTTGTCAGGCCTCATTTGGAGTACTGTGCGCAGTTCTGGTCGCCTCACTATAGGAAAGACGTAGAAGCTATTGAAAGAGTGCCGAGGAGATTTACAAGGATGTTGCCTGGACTGGGAGGCATGCCTTATGAAGATAGGTTGAGGGAGCTGGGACTCTTTTCCCTAGAGAGGCGAAGGTTGAGAGGCGACCTGATAGAAGTTTATAAAATGTTGAGAGGAATAGATAGGGTGGACTCTCAGAGGCTATTTCCCCGGGTTGAAATGGTCGCTACGAGAGGACACAGATTTAAGCTGCGCGGAGGGAAGTACAGAGGTGATGTTAGGGGTAAGTTTTTCACTCAGAGGGTGGTGAGTGAATAGAATCGGCTGCCGTCATCGCTGGTGGAGGCGAACTCGCTGGGTCTTTTAAAAGACTTCTGGATGAGTATATGGGGTTTAATGGGATTGGGGGTTATAGATAGGTCTATAGATTGGTGGGGTTGATGTCATCGGCGCAACTCGAGGGCCGAAGGGCCTGTTTGTGCTGTAATGTTCTATGTTCTATGACTGAGTTGGAGATGGGAGGATATAGGAGATTGTTTTAAATAAGGTTCATTAGCATTGGGGCGTCCCTAGTAAGGCAAATGTGTATAGTATGATAATAATGTTTTTCTCTTTTCATTCACAGATTTTAAGTCGGTCCGCCTTATTGTCCAACGAGGGGCATACACGTGATGGGTCGTACTGGGGCTGCTCTTGGTTGTTCGAAATTGGCCTAGTGCTTCATGTCATGATTTGGGCCGGTGTCTGTGGGAGTTTGCCCATTCTCCCCGTGCTAGCGTGGGTTTTCTCCGGGTGCTCCGGTTCCCTCCCATACCCCAAAGATGTGCTGTTAGGCTGATTGGCAGGAATAAATTGTCCCTAAATCAGTTTCCCTCAATCGGGATGGCCATAAAACAATAGATAAGTGTCATGGATGGACTGGTAATGTTAAGATGGTGGCGCGGGCTCATGGGGCCAAAGGGCCTGTTTCCCAGGATGATTTTGTCCTTTGTTCTTTTTTATAGAGACCACATGGGAGAATATGTTGAAGGAGAGAAACTCCCTACTCTTGGGCAGGTCAAGTTTGGTCTGCCTTAGTCAACACAACTTTGCGTAGGGAGGCAATGCCAATCTATCTTTGAGGAGGTGACCAGGTGTGAAGACAAAGGTCAGGAAACGGATTTCTTTGCATTTCACTGAAATCGTTGGCAGTGACCCCTATGGGACGTGAATAGAATCCACGCATACACCTGGATGAACAGAACATTGAATTGAGTGAAAATACATTCAAAATTGGATTGCACGTTGGAGACAGAGGGTGATGACAGGAGTTTGCTTTACTGACTGGAAGCCATGTCCAGTGATCTACTGAAGTAATCTGTACTGGGATCCGATTATTCTCATTTGTATATTAAAAAAAGGCAAAGGTAACGGTGGGTTTCCTCCGGGTGCTCCGGTTTCCTCCCACATCCCAAAAATGTGCTTTTAGGCTGATTGATTGGGTAACAAATTGTCCCTATATTGGACCTCCCTGATCCTCGCACATTAGGCAAAGACTAAAATCATGAATAGGTCACTGACCATGGGACGGCGGCGCGGGCTCGTTGGGCCGAAGGGCCTGTTTCCCGTGCTGTGTTGTTCTTTGTTCTTTGTAACTGTGTGCGGCGTAGTAAGTACGTTTGCTCATAGAACAAAACTTAGCCGCGTAGTTAACTTTCAGTGTCTTTGGTTGGAGGAATATATGGGTGGGACGGTCATGAATTCAGATTAGTGGCAGGCTTAACTCAACCCAGAGAAAGGTGTGACGTTACTTGCTTTGTCAGTAGCAATTTTACCAGGGAGCATCGAGCGATAACATCACACTTGGCAGTCCTGAATCAGAAACTAACTCGTTGTGCGTGACCCTAGATCTCTAACGGCGGGAGGGAATATTAGCCGGGTGGTGAAAAAAAATGGCAAATCAGAAAATTGCCATTATTAGTCGAGGAATGGGTTCATGGTAGCACAGTGGGTTAGCACTGCTGCTTCACAGCTCCAGGAACCTGGGTTCGATTCTCGACTCGGGTCACTGTCTGGATGGAGTTTGCATATTCTCCCCGTGTCTGCGCGGGTTTCCTCCGGGTGCTCTAGTTTCGTTCCACACTCCAAAGATTTGCGGGTCAGGTTGACTGGCCATGCTTAGAAATTGCCCCTTAGAGATGCGTGGGGTAGAAGGATTAGTGGGTAAAATACATAGAGATATGGAGTAGGACGTGAGTGGGATTATAGTCTGCAGACTAGATGGGCCAAACAGTCTCTTCTCTGTACTGTAGAGTTCTATAATTTCAGTGAATAGAGGACCAAAACAGACATGATATCGTGGATTTGTCTCAATTTGAGTGATGCCACAGTGAGGAGCAGTTCTAGTCACCAACTCATAGGGGGCGATACAGGGAGGGGTGCGGAGGAGACTCACCACGATGTTTCCTGGAGTGGGAGATACAAATTGCGAGCAGACGACGGACGGGTTGCTGTCTTCTTTTCATTGCAGCAGAGAAGACAGTCAAAATATCTGATCCTACCCTACATGAGAAGGATGGACAGGGAGGAGAGACTGCAGCTGACCCCCCTTATTTGAAGGGTCAGTCACGAGAGGGGGGCAAACGTTCATGTTCAAGAGTTTGAGTGGAGATGTGAGGAATCCTTTTTCTCCCTCGGTATGTGGCGCTGATCTGGAGTCTGCTGCCTGTGCCAGGGGGCAGGGGTTGGGGGGAGGTTGGTGTTGCCTCACATCATTTAGTAAGTGAGCAGATGAGCATCTGGCATCTCATTGAAGGCTAGCGGACCCCGTGCTGAAAAATGGATAGATTTCTCAGCTGCTTCTTTCCGGTTTGGGGCAGGTTTGAGGGTCCAGAATTTTCCACCGTGTTACCCTGCCATCGTATGTTCCACGGTGCCGCAGAACATCTGGATGACAGCAGAAATTTACCATTTGACCTTTGAGCAGGTGTCAAAGATTCATTGCAGTCAAACGAATGAAGATTTTTTTTATAGAACCCTACAGTGCAGAAACAGGCCCTTCGACCCATCGAGTCTGCACCGAACACAATTCCACCCAGACCCTATCCCCATATCCCCACACATTTTGATTAAATGTTGTGTGTAAAATAATCTGCTCAACCTAAACAACGCAATGAACCAAAACGGCAGGTCCACACAATAGAATCTAGATATTTATTCATCAAATATATATTCCTATTTGCATTTTTCCCTGTGTGTGATTTCATGCTACTTAGAACTCTCTCCTTCCCATGGTTTTGGCCAAAGGCAGCCATTCTATCATTGATCAATGGACCGCAATCGAACAGGAAACTCAATGCAATAATAATAAAAAAAATTAAAGTTGGTAACAAATCGGAGCAATACAAAAACCGTTAATGAGCGAACCAAAGCCAAGAGGGCTTCAGCGAGGTCTTATTTCCCAAATGGTCGATGCACAAACGTGCAACAACATCTTTCTGCATTAAGACCTGCCAATCCAGGGGCAATTCCGGGAGACTCTGTTTGGAAGGGTTAGGTGTGCTGAGCTGGATAACTCGCTGGAGGGATGGCTTGTCGAGACCTGATGGAAGGTAACATGGGGGGTGAGTAACGGTCTGCAAAACTAAAATTATCACAAATTACCGAGATAAGCCGGATTGGGAGAGCTTGATTCTCAAATTGAATGCAGCCTGGCATTGGTTAAATGTGCACTCCATGGACAGTCTACATGAGTCTCGTTGAGCTTCACCAGCAGAGAAGGTAACACACCATGGCGCATCTTCAATTCAATGGATATCGATGGTTACGGAAGCTTATTCAAAGTACGGCGACAGTCCAGTGGTTGCTCTTGAAAATATACAGGTGAGAAATTCCAAGGAGTTAGTCGTTTCCCTGTCTCATCTCCTTCGATTTTCCCGACCCTCGAAAGTGTGGTCTCAGGGCCGAGGAAACGCCAGGGCGGCCAAAGTGTTGTTTAACACACAGAGAGTTTCACCGTGGATTGCCAGACTCGTGTAGAGAGCGCAAGGGAGGCAGTGGTTCAACTTTAGAGAGCAAACAAAAAAATACAAATAAACTTATCCAGAAGTCGCTGACAAATGTAACACAGGGATTCCCAGTCTTGTCCTTTGGAGATTGTGGGCCTGCAGGTGCGGTCATGTTATCCCTCCTCTTATATGGTGGTATCTTCATCCACATAATCACTGCGATCTGCATCCTCCTGATTGCTAATTAGTGGCTGCAGGTTTTGTGTGCGGAATCCTGTGAGGAGGCAAAATATCTTATATAAAGAACAAAGACATTTTAAAAATTAATAAGTTATAATAATAATTCTGAAATGTGTGCAGGAAAGACATGTGCCGGTTAACAGGAAGGATGGGAAAGGTAGGATTACAGAGCCATGGATTACTAGAGATATTCAGGAGTTGGTCAGGAAGAAACGAGAGGCGTATTTCCAGTCTAAGCAACTGGGAACGGAGAGAGCGGTAGAGGAGTACATAGAACATAGAACACTACAGCACAAACAGGCCCTTCGGCCCACGAGTTGCGCCGATCACATCAACACCTACCAACCTACAGACCCATCTATAACCCTCAATCTCATTAAACCCCATATTCTCATCCAGAAGTATTTTAAAAGACCCCAGCGAGTTCGCCTCCACCACCACTGACGGCAGCAGATTCCATTCACTCACCACCCTCTGAGTGAAAACCTTACCCCTAACATCGCTTCTGAACTTCCCTCACCGCACCTTAAATCTGTGTCCTCTCGTAGCGACCATTTCAACCCGGGGAAATAGCCTCTGAGAGTCCACCCTATCTATTCCTCTCAACATTTTATAAACTTCTATCAGGTCGCCTCTCAACCTTCGCCTCTCCAGGGAAAAGAGTCCCAGCTCCCTCAACCTATCTTCATAAGGCATGCCTCCCAGTCCAGGCAACATCCTTGTAAATCTCCTCTGTAACCTCTCAATAGCTTCTACATCTTTCCTATAGTGAGGCGACCAGAACTACGCACAGTACTCTAAATGAGGCCTGACAAGGGTCTTATAAAGTTGCAGCATTACCTCCCGACTCCTAAACTCAATCCCTCGATTAATGAAGGCCAGTACACCATACGCCTTCTTGACAACGTCCGCCACCTGCGAGGCCGATTTAAGAGTCCTGTGGACCCGGACCCCTAGATCCTTCTGCTCTTCAACACGACTCAGACTTCTGCCCTTGATAGTGTACTGGTTCATCCCGTTGGTTCTGCCAAAATGGACGACTACGCATTTATCCGCGTTGAAGTCCATCTGCCACTTCTCCGCCCAGTCCTGCATCTTATCTATGTCCTGCTGCAACTTTTGCCATCTTTCCAGACCATCCACAACACCACCGACCTTGGTGTCATCAGCGAACTTACTTAGCCATCCCTCCACTTCCTCATCCAGGTCATTTATGAAAATGACAAACAGCAAGGGTCCCAGAACAGATCCCTGGGGCACCCCACTGGTGACTGACCTCCATTCCGAAAAAGACCTATCCACAACCACTCTCTGCCTTCTGCAGGCAAACCAGTTCTGGATCCACAAGGCCAAAGGCCCTTGGATCCCATGCCCTCTCACCTTCTCAAGAAGTCGTGCATGGGGGACCTTATCAAACGCCTTGCTGAAGTCCATGTACACTACGTCCACGGCACTTCCTTCGTCAATGTGTTCAGTCACATTATCGAAGATCTCAACTGGGCTCGTAAGGCACGACCTGCTCTTGACAAATCCATGCTGACTATTCCTGATCATGTCAAACCTCTCCAAATGCTCGTAAATCTTGTCCCTCCGAAGCCTCTCCATCAGTTTACCAACCACTGAGGTCAGACTCACCGGGCGGTAATTTCCCGGACTATCTCTGTTCCCTTTCTTGAAAATAGGAACTACATCCGCAATCTTCCAATCCTCCGGAACCTCTCCCGTCTCCAGTGACGACGCAAAGATCATTGCCAGGGGCTCCACAATCTCTTCCCTAGCCTCCCACAGTATCCTGGGTACATCCCATCTTGTCTGGGCGACTTCTCTACCTTGATATAATTCAAAAGTTCCAACACATCCTCCACCTTAATATTCACGTGTTCAATCTTTTCCATCTGCTGCAAATCCATAACAAAATCTCCCGGATCAGCTTCCACTGTGAATACTGAGGCGAAGTACTCGTTAAGCACCTCTGCCATTTCTTCTGGTTCCACACAAACCTTTCCCCCCTCTCCTTTTATAGGTCCTATCCCTTCTCTTCTTATCCTTTTACCTTTCACATATTTATAGAAGGCCTTGGGATTCTCCTTAATCTTACCCGCCAAGGTCTTCTCATGACCCCTTCTGGCTCCCCTAATTTCCCTATTAAGTTCCTTCCTACAGTCCTTATACTCCTCAAGATCTTTAACCTCCCCTAATTCCCTGAACCTCTGAAACACCTTCCCTTTCCTCCTGACTACGTTCAACACAACCTTCGTTCACCACGGTTCCCGTGACCTACCAAAACACCCTTGTCTCATCGGAACATTGTCATTCAGAGCTCCAGACACACATTCCTTGAATATCTGCCACCTTCCTTCGGTACTTCTCCCTAAGAATGCCTCCTTCCAGTTTATTTGTCCAAGTAACTTCCTGACTTCTTCGTATCTCCCCTTACTCCAGACAAACACCTTCCTAGCCTGCCTGATCCTATCTCGTTCCAATGCAATTGTGAAGGAGATAGAATTATGGTCACTATTCCCAAGATGCTCTCCTACCGGAAGATCCATCACCTGCCCTGGTTCATTCGCCAGTACCAGGTCAAGTACAGCCTCTCCCCTCGTAGGCGTATCCACATACTGTGTCAGGAAACCTTCCTGAACACACCTAACAAACTCCTCCCCATCCAAACCCCTTACCCTAGGGATATTCCAGTCGATGTTTGGGAAATTGAAGTCTCCCATCACGACAACTATATTATTACTACATCTCTCTAGAATCTGTTTCCCTATTTGCATTTCAACTTCCCTGTCACTATTGGGCGGCCTATAGAATACACCCAGCAATGTTTTCGACCCTTTGCTGTTTGTAACTTCCACCCACAGAGATTCTGTAGACATTCCCTCCACAACATCCTTTCTCTGCAGCCATGACACTGTCCCTGATCAACAGTGCCACTCCACCACCCCTTCTGCCACCCTCCTTGTCCTTCCTGAAGCATCTGAATCCTGGCACCTGAAGTACCCAGTCCTGTCCCTGAGACATCCAAGTCTCCGTAATGGCCACCACATCAGAATCCCAAGCAGCTAACCACGCCCTAAGCTCATTTACCTTATTCACTACACTCCTTTCATTAAAATATATGCACTTCAGCCTCTCAGTCTGGGCATTTCCCATCTCCACCGCCTGTCTAACCTCCCTCCCATACGGCCTACGGTCCTCCCCTACCTGGGAGCGAACTTCCTCCGTCCCAGTCTCCCCATCACAGTTCCCTCCCCCCATCCTTTCTAGTTTAAATTCCCCCCGGTAGCCTTAGCCAATCTTCCCGCCAAGATATTAGTCCCTCTGGTATTTAAGTGCCACCCGTCCTTACTATACAGGTCCCACCTACCCCTAAAGATGTCCCAGTGATCTAGGAACCGAAATCCCTGTCCTCTACACCAGTCCCTCAGCCACGCATTCAGCCTCCACCTCATTTCATTTCTTCCCTCATTCTCCCGTGGCACAGGCAGCAATCCTGAGAGTGCAGAGAGAGTCGGAGGGATTTCAAAGAGGGAGTTAGGAGGGCAAAAAGGGGGCATGAAATGGCTTTGGCAGGGAGGATGAAGGAAAATCCAAAGATGTTTTACTCCTATGTTAGGAAAAAAAGGGTGGCGAGGGGAAAAATCGGTCCCCTCAGGGACAGAGGAGGGGAATTGTGCTTATAGTCCGAGGGAATGGGGAAGATCCTGAATGAATACTTTGTGTCGGTATTCACAAAGGAGAGGGGCTTGATGTGTGGTACAGTCTGTGCGGGAGCTGTAGACCAGTTAAAGGAATTATCTATTCCGAGGGAGGAAGTGTTAAAGCTTCTAGGGAGCATTAAAACGGATAAATCTCCGGGGCCCGATGGCATTTACCCCAGGCTG
This sequence comes from Prionace glauca, assembly GCA_037974335.1. Lineage (NCBI taxonomy): Eukaryota > Metazoa > Chordata > Chondrichthyes > Carcharhiniformes > Carcharhinidae > Prionace > Prionace glauca. The sequence goes on from CM075763.1 coordinate 5,583,220, forward strand.
CTGAGAACTCCCCCATTCCGGACAATTTATAGTTTTAATTTTATAAATATTTATGAATAAATATTTTCTCTACAAAATTTATTTATATAAATGTATATAAATTATTTATGTTTATACATTATATAAATAATAATTGTTATGTAACAGAAAGGCACAGAGGGGCCAACCATGGTAATTTACAAACAATAATAAAACCGTCTCTGGTATTTGCAGTTGAAGTGTGTGTTTCCTGTGTGTGCTTAAAACACTATATGAAATACAGTGAATAGCCCCCGTGGCAGCATGTTCTCACTCCGACCTCCCCTTCTTAAGGGCACAGACCAGGACAGGACAACACACACCTCAAAATATTTAACATAAACTAGCCTCACTTGATAGGCTGGGCGAATCGGCCAGGAACTGGCAAATTGAATTTTATGTTGGCAAGTGTGAGGTGGTCCACTTTGGCAGGAATAATGGTAGGAAGGACTATTACTTACATGGTGAAAAACTGCAGCAGGCGACGGTGCAGAGGGACCTCGGGGTCCTTATGCATGAGTCGCAAAAACCCAGCTTGCAGGTGCAGCAGGTGGTCAGGAAGGCGAATGGGATGCTGGCCTTCATAGCGAAGGGGATTGAATATAAAAGTAGGGAGGTCTTGCTGCGGCTGTATAGGGCATTGGTGAGGCCGCAGCTGGAGTGCTGTGTGCAGTTTTGATCTCTGCACTTACGCAAGGATATTTTGGCCTTGGAGGGAGTGCAGAGGAGGTACACGAGGCTGATACTGGAGTTGAGGGGGTTGAGCTATGAGGAGAGGTTAAATAAACTATGCTTGTACTCGTTGGAGTTTAGAAGAATGAGGGGAGATCTCATTGAGACGTATAAGATGATGAATGGGATGGATAGGATAGAGGTGGAGAGACTCTTCCCGCTTAGAAAGGACAGTAGGACTAGGGGGCACAGCCTCAAGATAAAGGTGGGGGGGGCGGTTTAGAACGGAGTAGAGGAGGAACTTCTTCACTCAAAGGGTGTTGAATGTCTGGAATTTTCTGCCCGTTGAAGTGGTGGAGGCTGCCTCGCTAAATATTTTTAAGACGCGGGTTGATGGGTTTTTGATAAGAGAGGGGATTAAGGGTTATGGGGGGAGGGCGGGAATGTGTAACTGAGCCACGACAATCAGCCATGATCTTATTGAATGGCGGGGCAGGCTCGAAGGACCAGATGGCCTACTCCTGCTTCTATTTCTTATGTTCTTATGTTCTCAACATTGTCTGAAAAAATCATCTCACCCAGTGCAGGGTGCAGATGGGGTGTGGGCGCCGAGGACTGGAGACAAAAAAGAACCAGACATTGCACTGTTAGAACATTCTCGATTCAGTTCCCGCATCCATATTTTGTTTTTGCCAGGGTGTGAATAGTAGAGGAATGAGGCAGAGGGGGATTTGCCACCCTATTCCCTGAGCTGGAGAGTTTAGTTATTCAGACTAAGGAGACTGAGGTTGTAACCTTGGAATCGATATTCCGCACACCATCTCCACACTGCACTGGATTACATGATCTTTTTCGGAGAATGTGCGGCAGAGATGGGAGCGGTGGGGAAGATTGAAAATGTCATCGATGGAGTGGAGAGCATAGAGATCTTCCCTTTGGTGGTACAATTTACTGTGTGGGGTAGGAGGCTTCAGAGGGCATGCCTGGAGAAAGAAAAATATCACCCGGAAGGTGTTGGAAGTCGCGAATTCACTTCCGGGAAGTGTGACCGGTGAGGAGGTCGAGGCATCTCGGCAATGAGCCAGGTGTTGCGAAATGGGATTAGAATAGATGGTCGTTTGTGAATGGCCAGCACTGATGGTCTATATTGTCCCCTCTGACACTTCCTGATGAACTGCGTCAATTTGATCCCCTAATAGGATAGGCTGAAAGATTGAGAAAAAAAAGTGTCTGGCTGAGGAGTGAGAGATCTAACGGACAGGCTAAACCATAAACAGTTACTCCTGCTCCATTAATGGGACGGTCAGAGAGTTACGGGCGTAGGATGGGCCTACAGGTGGATTGGCCAAATGTGGGCAAGTTGGACTAGCTTAGCGATAAAAACCAGGGCGCCCTGGAACAGAGGGTGATGTAAACCTCTCCGACTCTGATTTCAGACGTCATTCAAGGAGTGATAATTGGACAGTGGTAAAACTAACCCTCCAGTTTCATTTCCACCCCCCCCCCCCGCCCCCGGAATCATATCCAGGTCGCAGGCGGACAATGTAGATCGCAGCTAGGGGCAAGTCATGAAAATGTGGACTTTTCTCTCCTCACCTCTCCTGGACCAAACGTATCCGTATTTCCGGTAACGATTTGCAACAAAAACCGCCATGACAATTAAAATTAATCCGACCACACAGAAGCCAATGATCCCTTTCCTCTTCGGAGAGCCTGAAAAGGGAGATGACAAAGTTAACTCGGACGGACGGACGGACGGAAGCGCGGATGGACGGACAGACGGGTGGATGGATGGACGGACGGAAGGGCGGATGGACGGACGGACGGAAGGGCGGATGGACGGACGGACGGGTGGATGGACGGACGGACGGAAAGGCGGATGGACGGACAGACGGAAGGGCGGATGAATGGACGGACGGACGGACGGATGGACGGATGAATGGACGGACGGACGGACGGGTGGACGGATGGACGGATGAATAGACGGACGGACGGACGGACGGACGGATGGACGGATGAATGGACGGACGGACGGACGGATGGATGGATGGACGGATGAATAGACGGACGGACGGACGGATGAATGGACGGACGGATGGACGGATGAAAGGACGGACGGATGGACGGATGAAAGGACGGACGGAAGGGCGGATGGACGGACGGACGGACGGGTGGATGGACGGACGGACGGACGGATGAATGGACGGACGGACGGACGGGTGGATGGATGGACGGATGAATGGACGGACGGACGGATGAATAGACGGACGGACGGACGGATGAATGGACGGACGGACGGACGGATGAATAGACGGACGGACGGACGGGTGGATGGACGGACGGACGGATGAATAGACGGACGGATGGACGGATGAATGGACGGACGGATGAATAGACGGACGGACGGACGGATGAATAGACGGACGGACGGACGGACGGACGGGTGGATGGACGGACGGACGGAAGGGCGGGTGGATGGTCAGATGGACGGACGGACGGAAGGACGGACGGACGGGTGGATGGACGGACGGACGGAAGGGCGGATGGACGGATGGACGGACGGACGGGTGGACGGACGGACGGACGGAAGGGCGGATGGACGGACGGACGGACGGACGGGTGGATGGATGGACGGACGGAAGGGCGGATGGACGGACGGACGGAAGGGCGGATGGACGGACGGATGAATAGACGGACGGACGGACGGACGGACGGATGGACGGACGGACGGGTGGATGGACGGACGGACGGATGGACGGACGGAAGGACGGACGGACGGGTGGATGGACGGACGGATGAATAGACGGACGGACGGACGGACGGACGGATGAATGGACGGACGGACGGATGGGTGGATGGATGGACGGGTGGTCAGATGGACGGACGGACGGAAGGACGGACGGACGGGTGGATGGACGGACGGACGGAAGGGCGGATGGACGGACGGACGGACGGACGGGTGGACGGACGGACGGACGGAAGGGCGGATGGACGGATGGACGGACGGACGGGTGAATGGACGGACGGACGGAAGGGCGGATGGACGGACGGACGGACGGACGGGTGGACAGACGGACGGACGGAAGGGCGGATGGACGGATGGACGGACGGACGGGTGGACGGATGGACGGACGGACGGGTGGATGGACGGACGGACGGAAGGGCGGATGGACGGACGGACGGACGGACGGGTGGATGGATGGACGGACGGACGGACAGGTGGATGGATGGACGGATGGTCAGATGGACGGACGGACGGAAGGAAGGAAGGACGGACGGACGGAAGGGCGGATGGACGGACGGACGGAAGGAAGGAAGAAGAGACACATTAATAGGTTGGCAGCGAGCCGTCAGACAGATGGATGAAATTGTTATATTCCAAAACTTTGTTAATCATTTGGACTTTGGAAAACAACTTCCCAATTTGGACTTCAGCAACGATTTCGAAGCTTCCGGATGTTTTTTCATCCCACAGTCAGTCAAGATATAATTGTGCACATCTCATCGGTAAGTCTGTACACATTGTGAAGCACTATCACCCAAACGTTTAGAAATATTTCACGAAAGTCGATCGCGAGCGCATGTTTGTCAGGACTTAGACATTGTACATTACCTGGGGACCTTCCCCGACGACTCGATAGCGTATCTGTAATGAAAACGAGATAACGCTTTTGAATTGGAAGGTTAACACCGAACTGTGGCTGACACATCACTCAAACAAACAAACTGTGCGCTTTGTGAAAATGAATAGTTTAATGGCGAATATAATGAGTCACTCGAGCTGTAACATAATACGAGCCGACACACACACGGCAGCGGGAGAGAGAACAAAGAACAAAGAACAACACAGCACGGGAAACAGGCCCTTCGGCCCAACGAACCCGCGCCGCCGTCCCATGGTCAGTGACCTATTCATGACTCTAGTCTACGCCTAATGTGTGAGGATCAGGGAGGTCCAATTTAGGGACAATTTGTTACCCAATCAATCAGCCTAAAAGCGCATTGTTGGGATGTGGGAGGAAACCGGAGCACCCGGAGGAAACCCACGCAACCATGGGGAGAACGCGCAAACTCCCACGGACACAGGCCCAAATCCATGTGTCCGCACAGCAACAGAGATAGTCTCTGAGCTGTCATGTTGCCCTCGAGATGGTCTAGTTTAAGCACACCAATGACATGAAGCAGTAGGCAACTCCCGAAGCAACATCCAAGAGCAGCCCACCACAACCTGCCGCACGCATGCCCCTTGCTGGACTTAAATGCCTGTGGACAAAAATTCATTTTTAAAAATATTCTATATCCCTGAGGCTAAAACTGAATCCCAAGCCTTCAATGTTTAGTAAGGCCTGCTGTATCCCCCTATATGTAGACCGCTCATGTGGCTGTCCAAGTGACTCTTAACAAACCCCAGCGTGCCTGCTTCCACCACCTTACTCGGCAGTGCATTCCACATCCCCACTATCCTTTGTGTGAAAAACTGCCCTCTAATATTAGTCTTATACCTAGCCCCCCTCACCCTAAGCCCTTGACCCCTCGTTCTATCCATTTCTAATAGCGGAAAAAGCTTACCACCATTTACTCTATCTATCCCCTTCATCATCTTATAAACCTCTATTAGATCCCCCCTCAGCCGATGTCTCTCAAGGGAAAACAGCCCAAGTGCGTTCAATCTTTCCTCGTAAGACAGCCCTTCCATACCAGGCAACATCCTGGTAAATCTCCTCTGCACTCTCTCCAGGATCTCTACATCCTTCCGGTAGTGCGGCGACCAGAACTGGACGCAGTACTCCAGGTGAGGCCTAACCAACGTTCTATATAACTGCAACATGAGTGAGAGTGAGGGTATGGGGGACTCGGTACTGGGGGAATGAGGTGTCTCTCTCCGATTGGAACAGGGGGGTGAGGCTGTGAGTAGCACTTCCCAACAAGTGGGAGGGAGAAGGAAATCAAACTGTGTCATCACAGACAGTAGATAAATGATTGGCAGGTAACCGGTGAGTAGTTTTTGCTTGTTATTATTCTCATTTAACCCCTTGGCGTAGCACTTTCTGCTGTACCCTGCAATAGTCTTTCTGAGCAAATCTTGTAGCTTATAGTTTTTAAAGCTTATGTTCGGTTGGAACGAGGAGCAGGAAAGAAAGCCCCCAAAGAATTGAGTATAATCTGAAACAAAACATTTTTCAAAAGTGTAATGTAAAATCGCAAGAAATGACAGGAGAGCTCCAAGGTGCGGTTTGCTCCTCCAGTGCCCCGTGAAGGGAATGTCTCCAGCGTTCTTAGTGGTAGGGGATGGGGAAATGGCTAAGGTCTTGAATAACTTTTTTGTTTCGGTCTTCACGGAGGAGGACGTGAATAATTTGCCGGGTGTTAGCGATGGAAAGGTGGTAGGAATGGAGGGCCTTAATGTCATTACTGTTACTAGAGAGGTGGTGCTCGACAGACTGGAGGGGCTGATTGTGGACAAGTCCCCAGGACCGGATGGAATGCATCCGAGGGTTCTGAAAGAAATGGCGGAGGTGATAGTGGATGCCTTGGAGGTTATTTTCCAAACATCGCTGGATTCCGGGGAAGTGCCGGAAAATTGGAACATGGCTAATGTTACGCCGTTGTTTACGAAGGGTGCCAGGCAAAAGGCAGGGAATTATAGGCCGGTTAGTTTAGCGTCTGTGGTAGGTAAAATGTTAGAATCCGTCATCAAGGAGGAAATTGCGAGGCATCTTGAAGGGCATTGTTTGGTAGAGCAGACGCAGCACGGTTTCGTTACGGCGAAGTCGTGTCTGACAAATTTACTGGAGTTCTATGAGGAATTGTCTAGGGCAGTGGATAGAGGAGAGCCGGTGGATGTGGTCTTTCTTGATTTTCAGAAGGAGTTTGACAAAGTACCTTACAAGAAGTTATTGCAGAAGATCAGGGGGCATGGAGTTGGGGGTAGGGTGTTAGCATGGATAGAGGATTGGTTGTCAAATAGGAGGCAGAGAGTGGGGGTCAATGGGTGCTATTCGGATTGGCGGATGGTGACTAGTGGGGTGCCCCAGGGGTCGGTGCTGGGGCATCAGCTTTTTACCATTTATATAGATGATCTGGAGGAGGGAACCGAGTGCAGGGTGTCGAAATTTCCCGATGACACCAAGATTGGAGGAAAGGCAAATTGCACGGAGGGTTTGGAGAGTCTAAACAGAAGGATCTAGATAGGCTGGGCGAATGGGCCAGGAAATGGCAAATGGAATTTAGTGTTGGCAAGTGTGAGGTGGTCCACTTTGGTAGGAATAATGGTAGGAAGGATTATTACTTACGTGGCGAAAAACGGCAGCAGGCGACGGTGCAGAGGGACCTCGGGATCCTTGTGCATGAGTCGCAAAAACCCAGCTTGCAGGTGCAGCAGGTGGTCAGGAAGGCGAATGGGATGCTGGCCTTCATAGCGAGGGGGATTGAATATAAAAGTAGGGAGGTCTTGCTGCAGCTGTATAGGGCATTGGTGAGGCCGCAGCTGGAGTACTGTGTGCAGTTTTGGGCGCCGCACTTACACAAGGATATTTTGGCCTTGGAGGGAGTACAGAGGAGGTTTACTGGGCTGATACCGGAGTTGAGGGGGTTGAACTATGAGGAGAGGTGAATAAACTCGGCTTGTACTCGTTAGAGTTTAGAATAATGAGGGGAGATCTCATTGAGACGTATAAGATGATGAATGGGATGGAAAGGATAGAGGTGGAGAGACTCTTCCCGCTCAGAAAGGACAGTAGGACTAGAGGGCACAGCCTCAAGATAAAGAGGGGGGGGGGCGGTTTAGAACGGAGTTGAGGAGGAACTTCTTCACTCAAAGGGTGGTGAATCTCTGGAATTCTCTTCCCGTTGAAGTGATGGAGGCTGCCTCGCTAAATATATTTAAGACGCGGGTTGATGGGTTTTTGATAAGAGAAGGGATTAAGGGTTATGGGGAGAAGGCGGGAATGTGGAACTGAGACACGACAGATCACGACATGATCTTATTGAATGGCAGGGCAGGTTTGAAGGGCTAGATGGCCTACTCCTGCTCCTATTTCTTATGTTCTGATGTTCAGCTCCTGGGAGCTCAGTTTTCAGAGCCCGAGCGCCTTCTGGAGACACCGTGGGGCATCCGTGGATGAGGGAATATCCTGGATAGGACATCCGGAGAGGTAGCTCAGACCCCGCACGCAGGAAGGGAATGTGTGGCCACTTGACAGGGGAAGGCCAATAGGCAGAGAGCGCAGGGATCTCCTGTGGCCATTCCCCTGCTCTACAGATAAACAGGTTTTGGACGCCGTTGTGGGAAATGACCTCATAGTATCCTAATGTTCACCTCGGTTAGCCCTGCCGTGGAGGGGAGGAGGCAAATGTGCACCGCCGTAATAGTTATAGGAGATTCCGTTGTAAGGGGAACAGACAGGTTGTGTGTGTGACCACAAACCAGGCCCTGGGGTGACGGATTGCCTCGCTGGTGCTCGGTTCAAGGGTGTCTTGAAGCAGAACATTCTGGAGGGAGGAGGCGAACGCACCGAGGCTCTTGTACGCTGCTGTACAAACTCCATGGGTTAACAAAGAATGGACGAGGACCTGAAGGCAGAATACAGGGAGCAAGGTAGCACGGCAGCAGTCCTGGGCGGCACTGCGGCACACTGCTACCTCACAGCACCGGGCACCCATGTCCAATTGGTTCTCGTGTCTGCCTGGGTTTACGTTTGGGCGCTGCCGTTTGCTCACACAGTTGTCAGATGTTCTGGTCAGGTCGACTAGTCAAGTTGCATTGACCACAAGTGTCAGGAGGATTAGCAGGGTGAGGATTGAGGGGGGTCGGGCCTGCTGGGACTTTGGGCAGTACAGACCGGATGGGCAGAGTGGATCACTCCTGTACTGTTCATATTGTATCATTCTCGAGGGAGAAAAAAGTTAAGAATTCGGACACTGGTCACCGATGAGGGCCATGGTGAGGCATTGGTGAGGGCACTGGTGAGGGCACAGGTGAGGGCACTGGTGAGGACACTGGTGAGGGCACTGGTGAGGCACTGGTGAGGCATTGGTGAGGCCACTGGTGAGGGCACAGGTGAGGGCACTGGTGAGGACACTGGTGAGAACACTGGAGAGGGCACTGGTGAGGGCACTGGTGAGGGCACTGGTGAGGGCACAGGTGAGGGCACTGGTGAGGGCACTGGTGAGGGCACTGGTGAGGACACTGGTGAGGACACTGGAGAGGGCAATGGTCAGGGCACTGGTGAGGGCACTGGTGAGGGCACTGGTGAGGACACTGGTGAGGGCACTGGTGAGGGCACTGGTGAGGACACTGGAGAGGGCACTGGTGAGGGCACTGGTGAGGACACTGGTGAGGGCACTGGTGAGGCACTGGTGAGGCACTGGTGAGGACACTGGTGAGGGCACTGGTGAGGCACTGGTGAGGGCACTGGTGAGGACACTGGTGAGGCACTGGTGAGGACACTGGTGAGGGCACTGGTGAGGCACTGGTGAGGACACTGGTGAGGGCACTGGTGAGGCACTGGTGAGGCACTGGTGAGGACACTGGCGAGGCACTGGTGAGGGCACTGGTGAGGACACTGGTGAGGCACTGGTGAGGACACTGGTGAGGGCACTGGTGAGGCACTGGTGAGGACACTGGTGAGGCACGTGAGGCACTGGTGAGGGCACTGGTGAGGGCACTGGTGAGGACACTGATGAGGACACTGGTGAGGCACTGGTGAGGGCACTGGTGAGGACACTGGTGAGGGCACTGGTGAGGACACTGGTGAGGACACTGGTGAGGACCCTGGTGAGGGCACTGGTGAGGACACTGGTGAGGACACTGGTGAGGACACTGGTGAGGGCACTGGTGAGGACACTGGTGAGGGCACTGGTGAGGGCACTGGTGAGGGCACTGGTGAGGACACTGGTGAGGGCACTGGTGAGGGCACTGGTGAGGACACTGGTGAGGGCACTGGTGAGGGCACTGGTGAGGACACTGGTGAGGGCACTGGTGAGGCACTGGTGAGGCACTGGTGAGGACACTGGTGAGGGCACTGGTGAGGCACTGGTGAGGGCACTGGTGAGGACACTGGTGAGGCACTGGTGAGGACACTGGTGAGGGCACTGGTGAGGCACTGGTGAGGACACTGGTGAGGGCACTGGTGAGGCACTGGTGAGAGCACTGGTGAGGACACTGGTGAGGGCACTGGTGAGGCACTGGTGAGGGCACTGGTGAGGACACTGGTGAGGACACTGGTGAGGCATTGGTGAAGACACTGGTGAGGGCACTGGTGAGGCACTGGTGAGGACACTGGTGAGGGCACTGGTGAGGCACTGGTGAGGACACTGGTGAGGCACGTGAGGCACTGGTGAGGACACTGGTGAGGGCACTGGTGAGGACACTGGTGAGGACACTGGTGAGGACACTGGTGAGGGCACTGGTGAGGACACTGGTGAGGGCACTGGTGAGGACACTGGTGAGGGCACTGGTGGGGGCACTGGTGAGGACACTGGTGAGGGCGCTGGTGAGGACAGTGGTGAGGCACTGGTGAGGGCACTGGTGAGGACACTGGTGAGGGCACTGGTGAGGCCGCAGCTGGAGTACTGTGTGCAGTTTTGGGCACCGCACCTGCGCAAAGATATTTTGGCCCTGGAGGGAGTGCAGAGGAGGTTTACTAGGCTGATACCGGAGTTGAGGGGATTGAGCTATGAGGAGAGGCTGAATAAACTAGGCTTGTACTCGTTAGAGTTCAGAAGAATGAGGGGAGATCTCATTGAGACGTATAAGATGATGAATGGGATGGATAGGATAGAGGTGGAGAGACTCTTCCCACTCAAAAAAGACAGTAGGACTAGGGGGCACAGCCTCAAGATAAAGGGGGGGGGTGGCGCGGTTTAGAACGGAGTTGAGGAGGAACTTCTTCACTCAAAGGGTGGTGAATCTCTGGAATTCTCTTCCCGTTGAAGTGATGGAGGCTGCCTCGCTAAATATATTTAAGACGCGGGTTGATGGGTTTTTGATAAGAGAAGGGATTAAGGGTTATGGGGAGAAGGCGGGAATGTGGAACTGAGACACGACAGATCACGACATGATCTTATTGAATGGCAGGGCAGGTTTGAAGGGCTAGATGGCCTACTCCTGCTCCTATTTCTTATGTTCTGATGTTCAGCTCCTGGGAGCTCAGTTTTCAGAGCCCGAGCGCCTTCTGGAGACACCGTGGGGCATCCGTGGATGAGGGAATATCCTGGATAGGACATCCGGAGAGGTAGCTCAGACCCCGCACGCAGGAAGGGAATGTGTGGCCACTTGACAGGGGAAGGCCAATAGGCAGAGAGCGCAGGGATCTCCTGTGGCCATTCCCCTGCTCTACAGATAAACAGGTTTTGGACGCCGTTGTGGGAAATGACCTCATAGTATCCTAATGTTCACCTCGGTTAGCCCTGCCGTGGAGGGGAGGAGGCAAATGTGCACCGCCGTAATAGTTATAGGCGATTCCGTTGTAAGGGGAACAGACAGGTTGTGTGTGTGACCACAAACCAGGCCCTGGGGTGACGGATTGCCTCGCTGGTGCTCGGTTCAAGGGTGTCTTGAAGCAGAACATTCTGGAGGGAGGAGGCGAACGCACCGAGGCTCTTGTACGCTGCTGTACAAACTCCATGGGTTAACAAAGAATGGACGAGGACCTGAAGGCAGAATACAGGGAGCAAGGTAGCACGGCAGCAGTCCTGGGCGGCACTGCGGCACACTGCTACCTCACAGCACCGGGCACCCATGTCCAATTGGTTCTCGTGTCTGCCTGGGTTTACGTTTGGGCGCTGCCGTTTGCTCACACAGTCGTCAGATGTGCTGGTGAGGTCGACTAGTCAAGTTGCATTGACCACAAGTGTCAGGAGGATTAGCAGGGTGAGGATTGAGGGGGGTCGGGCCTGCTGGGACTTTGGGCAGTACAGACCCGATGGGCAGAGTGGATCACTCCTGTACTGTTCATATTGTATCATTCTCGAGGGAGAAAAAAGTTAAGAATTCGGACACTGGTCACCGATGAGGGCCATGGTGAGGCATTGGTGAGGGCACTGGTGAGGGCACAAGTGAGGGCACTGGTGAGGGCACAGGTGAGGGCACTGGTGAGGGCACTGGTGAGGCACAGGTGACGGCACTGGTGAGGGCACTGGTGAGGGCACTGGTGAGGCACTGGTGAGGGCACTGGTGAGGGCACTGGTGAGGCACTGGTGAGGTCACTGGTGAGGGCACTGGTGAGGGCACTGGTGAGGGCACTGGAGAGGGCAATGGTGAGGGCACTGGTGAGGGCACTGGTGAGGGCACTGGTGAGGGCACTGGTGAGGGCACTGGTGAGGGCACTGGTGAGGACACTGGTGAGGACACTGGAGAGGGCAATGGTGAGGGCACTGGTGAGGGCACTGGTGAGGGCACTGGTGAGGACACTGGTGAGGGCACTGGTGAGGGCACTGGTGAGGACACTGGTGAGGGCACTGGTGAGGGCACTGGTGAGGACACTGATGAGGGCACTGGTGAGGCACTGGTGAGGCACTGGTGAGGACACTGGTGAGGGCACTGGTGAGGCACTGGTGAGGGCACTGGTGAGGACACTGGTGAGGCACTGGTGAGGACACTGGTGAGGGCACTGGTGAGGCACTGGTGAGGACACTGGTGAGGGCACTGGTGAGGCACTGGTGAGGCACTGGTGAGGACACTGGTGAGGGCACTGGTGAGGCACTGGTGAGGGCACTGGTGAGGACACTGGTGAGGCACTGGTGAGGACACTGGTGAGGGCACTGGTGAGGCACTGGTGAGGACACTGGTGAGGCACGTGAGGCACTGGTGAGGGCACTGGTGAGGGCACTGGTGAGGACACTGATGAGGACACTGGTGAGGCACTGGTGAGGGCACTGGTGAGGACACTGGTGAGGGCACTGGTGAGGACACTGGTGAGGCACTGGTGAAGCACTGGTGAGGACACTGGTGAGGGCACTGGTGAGGACACTGGTGAGGACACTGGTGAGGACACTGGTGAGGGCACTGGTGAGGACACTGGTGAGGGCACTGGTGAGGGCACTGGTGAGGGCACTGGTGAGGACACTGGTGAGGGCACTGGTGAGGGCACTGGTGAGGACACTGGTGAGGGCACTGGTGAGGGCACTGGTGAGGACACTGGTGAGGGCACTGGTGAGGCACTGGTGAGGCACTGGTGAGGACACTGGTGAGGGCACTGGTGAGGCACTGGTGAGGGCACTGGTGAGGACACTGGTGAGGCACTGGTGAGGACACTGGTGAGGGCACTGTTGAGGCACTGGTGAGGACACTGGTGAGGGCACTGGTGAGGCACTGGTGAGGCACTGGTGAGGACACTGGTGAGGGCACTGGTGAGGCACTGGTGAGGGCACTGGTGAGGACACTGGTGAGGACACTGGTGAGGCATTGGTGAAGACACTGGTGAGGGCACTGGTGAGGCACTGGTGAGGACACTGGTGAGGGCACTGGTGAGGACACTGGTGAGGCACGTGAGGCACTGGTGAGGACACTGGTGAGGGCACTGGTGAGGACACTGGTGAGGACACTGGTGAGGACACTGGTGAGGGCACTGGTGAGGACACTGGTGAGGGCACTGGTGAGGACACTGGTGAGGGCACTGGTGGGGGCACTGGTGAGGACACTGGTGAGGGCGCTGGTGAGGACAGTGGTGAGGCACTGGTGAGGGCACTGGTGAGGACACTGGTGAGGGCACTGGTGAGGCCGCAGCTGGAGTACTGTGTGCAGTTTTGGGCACCGCACCTGCGCAAAGATATTTTGGCCCTGGAGGGAGTGCAGAGGAGGTTTACTAGGCTGATACCGGAGTTGAGGGGATTGAGCTATGAGGAGAGGCTGAATAAACTAGGCTTGTACTCGTTAGAGTTCAGAAGAATGAGGGGAGATCTCATTGAGACGTATAAGATGATGAATGGGATGGATAGGATAGAGGTGGAGAAACTCTTCCCGCTCAGAAAAGACAGTAGGACTAGGGGGCACAGCCTCAAGATAAAGGGGGGGGGGGGCGCGGTTTAGAACGGAGTTGAGGAGGAACTTCTTCACTCAAAGGGTGGTGAATCTCTGGAATTCTCTGCCCGTTGAAGTGGTGGAGGCTGCCTCGCTAAATATTTTTAAGAAACGGGTTGATGGGTTTTTGATAAGAGAGGGGATTAAGGGTTATGGGGAGAGGGCGGGAAGGTGGAACTGAGCAGCGACGGATCAGCCATGATCTTATTGAATGGCGGGGCAGGCTCGAGGGGCCAGATGGCCTACTCCTGCTCCTATTTCTTATGTTCTTATGACCTCAAAGGCACTCAGTATTGCCACCGGTGTTGGTCAGAGTCGAACTGACAGTGGATCTCGGCTGAAGATATCGTGTCCAGGAGGGAATAGTGAGCCTGAAACCCTCCCACTGACAATCAGCACACGGGGCAAAACAGATCCCATAATGGATAAGTGTTTTGGAACCGGAGCACTGCGAATAACTGGGAATCCCGTCGTGTCCTACCGTGAATCTCACCTGTGATAACCACTTGCACCGGGTCACTGGGTGTTGACTGCACCCACTCCTCGCCCACTTTGTAGACATAACGGCAAGTGTAGTCCCCCTGGTCCTCGTCACCAATATTCCGGAGGCTGAACTTGGCGGAAACTTGTTCGGGATCCAGTTCTTTGTGTGAGACGTAAACACTGTTCCTCAGGAACTCCAGCCTCTTGCTTGTATTGTGACTTTGAAGAGTGCATTTTAAGGTGAGGGACTCCCCTCTGAGGAAGACATCATAGTCCGGCTGTAGGGACAATCGTGGTTTCGGTCCTAGTGCACAATATCATGAAGAATTTCTTGTTAAAGGGGTAATCTCATAATACCTTATTTGCCCTCCGAAATTGAGATATTTTGACCCGCTTTGGTTTAGTCAACTTCCCAGCATGAATCGAGATTGTCACTGTGCCAGTAACATGTGGTCAATATTGGTCTACTTCTCAATCTTTGGCAAGTTCGAAGGGATGGTTAACTTGCGTCGTAAAACATATCGTACCCGTCACGTGAACGAATCACCCCGCTGGAGAACAACACTTATGCGCTCATGAAACATTGAGTCCTGGGCATTAACTACAATCTTTCTCCGACTGTTTGCCATGATGGAAAATGCACTCCCTGTCGAATCATATCTCCTTTTTGTTCGTTTAATTTAATCGGCAAAGGGTCTTCTTAAATGAGGACCCGGTTATAATTACACTTCAGCTAACTGTTTTAACAGTCCATTTCAATTATTGACCAATCACATCATACATAGAACATAGAACATTGCAGCACAGAACAGGCCCTTCGGCCCACGATGTTGCACCGACCAGTTACAAAAAAAATGACCCACTGATCTAAACCAATCCCTTTTTGTCCATAAACCTATCCACGGATCTGTTAAATGCCCCCAAATTGGGCGCATTTACAACTGCAGCAGGCAGGGCATTCCAGTCCCTCAACACCCTCTGGATAAAGAACCTACCCCTGACATCCGTCCTATAACTACCACCCCTTAACTTAAAGCAATGCCCCCTCGTGCTAGATTTCTCCATCAGAGGAAAAAGGCTATTACTATCCACCCTATCTAAACCTCTAATCATCTTACATAGAACATAGAACATTACAGCACAAACAGGCCCTCCGGCCCTCGAGTTGCGTCCATCACATCAACCCCACCAATCTATAGACCTATCTATAACCCCCAATCCCATTAAACCCCATATACAACATAGAACATAGAACATTACAGCACAAACAGGCCCTTCGGCCCACGAGTTGCGCCGATCGCATCAAGCCCACCAATCTATAGACCTATCTATAACCCCCAATCCCATTAAACCCTATATACTAATCCAGAAGGTTTTTAAAAGACCCAAGCGAGTTCGCCTCCACCACCGATGACGGCAGCCGATTCCATTCACTCACCACCCTCTGAGTGAAAAACTTACCCCTAACATCACCTCTGTTCTTCCCTCCCCGCACCTTAAATCTGTGTCCTCTCGTAGTGACCATTTCAACCCGGGGAAATAGCCTCTGAGAGTCCACCCTATCTATTCCTCTCAACATTTTATAAATTTCTATCAGGTCGCCTCTCAACCTTCGCCTCTCTGGGGAAAAGAGTCCCAGCTCCCTCAACCTATCTTCATAAAGCATGCCTCCCAGTCCAGGCAACATCCTTGTAAATCTCCTCTGCACCCTTTCAATAGCTTCTACGTCTTTCCTATAGTGAGGCGACCAGATCTGCGCACAGTTCTCCAAATGAGGCCTGACAAGGGTCCTGTAAAGTTGCAGCATTACCTCCCGACTCCTGAACTCAATCCCTCGATTAATGAAGGCCAGTACACCATACGCCTTCTTGACCACCTCCTCCACCTGAAAGGCCGATTTAAGAGTCCTGTGGACCCGGACCCCGAGATCCTTCTGCTCTTCAACGCTACTAAGATTCCTGCCCTTGATAG
>CM075763.1:5614384-5744384 GCA_037974335.1 Prionace glauca
CTGCCTGTCTATCTGCCTGTCTGTCTGCCTGTTCGTCTGCCAGTCCGTCTGCCAGTCCGTCTGCCTGTCTGTCTGCCTGTCCGTCTGCCTGTGTGTCTGCCTGTCCGTCTGTCTGTCCGTCTGCCAGTCCGTCTGCCTGTCTGTCTGCCTGTCCGTCTGCCTGTCCGTCTGCCTGTCCGTCTGCCTGTCCGTCTGCCTGTCTGTCTGCCTGTCTGTCTGCCAGTCCGTCTGCCTGCCTGTCTGCCTGTCCGTCTGCCACTCCGTCTGCCTGTCTGTCTGCCAGTCCGTCTGCCTGTCTGTCTGCCTGTCCGTCTGCCTGTCCTTCTACTAGTCCGTCTGTCTGTCCGTCTGCCAGTCCGTCTGCTTGTCTGTCTGCCTTTCCGTCTGCCTGTCCGTCTGCCTGTCCGTCTGCCTGTCCGTCTGCCTGTCTGTCTGCCTGTCTTTCTGCCTGTCCGTCTGCCAGTCCGTCTGCCTGTCTGTCTGCCAGTCCCTCTGCCTTTCTGCCTGCCTGTCCGTCTGCCAGTCCGTCTGCCTGTCTGTCTGCCCTTCCGTCTGCCTGTCCGTCTGCCTGTCCGTCTGCCAGTCCGTCTACCTGTCTATCTGCCTGTCTGTCTGCCAGTTCGTCTGCCTGCCTGTCTGCCTGTCCGTCTGCCAGTCCGTCTGCCTGTCTGTCTGCCAGTCCGTCTGCCTGTCTGTCTGCCAGTCCGTCTGCCTGTCTGTCTGCCTGTCCGTCTGCCTGTCCGTCTACTAGCCCGTCTGTCTGTCTGTCTGCCAGTCCGTCTGCTTGTCTGTCTGCCTTTCCGTCTGCCTGTCCGTCTGCCTTTCCGTCTGTCTGTCTGTCTGCCAGTCCGTCTGCCTGTCTGTCTGCCAGTCCGTCTGCCTGTCTGTCTGCCTGTCCGTCTGCCTGTCCGTCTGCTAGTCCGTCTGCCTGTCTGTCTGCCAGTCCGTCTGCCTGTCTGTCTGCCTGTCCGTTGCCTGTCTGTCTGCCTGTCCGTCTGTCTGTCCGTCTGCCAGTCCGTCTGCTTGTCTGTCTGCCTGTCCGTCTGCCTGTCCGTCTGCCTGTCTGTCTGACAGTCCGTCTGCCTGTCCGTCTGATTGTCCGTCTGCCTGTCCGTCTGCCTGTCCGTCTGCCTGTCCGTCTGCCAGTCCGTCTGCCTGTCCTATCCACTCTGCCCATTTTCCCATCCACTCCTCTACGTGCTCGCCCACCTCTAATTCCCACTCCTTCCATCCTACTTTCCACTCTTTTTTTTTTCATTTCACCTGGAGGCCAAATGGTTTTCTTCTTCCCGGAAGATCCTTCTCCCCAGCCTGCTTCCGTATAGAAACATTGTTAAATTCTCAGTGTTCCTGATCTTCAGCCCTCAACATCCTTTAACACAATAACTTTTCCACTGGCCCTCATTTTGAGGAGGGCCGCCTTGTTCGTCGCCATCTTTCTCACCAAGGAGATGTGACCCATTCCTCCTGTGCATTGCTTACCCGAGCAAATGACGCCAGCATCCTCTTCGTGCAGGCAGTTATGTTGGCCCCAGTGCCGAGAGGGACATTGCCATAGGTACAGCTCTGTTCCCCTGCAGTCCAGGTCATCGAGGGCAATGGGACCTTGCCCTTTGCCGAAGTAAGCGCGACTCAGCGCCGAGACCGCTGCCCCACACCTCAGTTCTCGACACACAACCTGGGCGTCCGGTATCTGCCATTGATCATCGCAAACCGTCCCCCAGGTTTTATTGTTCAAAATCTCCACCCGACCGGAGCAAATACTGCTCCCGTTCACCAGTCGGATCTGCACTCTCTCTGTCAAGGAAGAACAGGAAATTAGCAAAGGGGTTGATTAACGTCTCAGATTTCCTTCACTCGGTAAACTTTCCCCTTTAACCAATAGAGCAAAACCAAACGTGTGTTTTCTTTGGGCGGTAACATCAGCTGGCAGGATTGGGGAAACATATATTGTTATTCTGAGGAAGTCGCAGTTCAGGGTGATAATAGAAACTCTTGAAGTGGTCTCACAGTAGGAATTGTGAGTATTTCTTTCAGGCCCTCGAATGTCACCTAATTATAATTAATTTCAGATGCAACAAAAAAAACTGCACATGGATTGAACAAAAGAAATAGGAGCAGGAGTAGGCCATCCAGCCCCTCGAGCCTGCCCCGCCATTCAATAAGATCATGGCTGATCTGTCGTGACTCAGTTCCACATTCCCGCCCTTTCCCCTTTATTCCCTTGACTATCAAAAACCTATCTACCCGTGACTTAAAAATATTTAGCGAGGCAGCCTCCACCACTTCAACGGGCAGAGATTTCCAGAGATTCACCACCCGTTGAGTGAAGAAGTTCCTCCTCAACTCCGTTCTAAACCGCCACACCCCCCCCCCCCACCTTTATCTTGAGGCTGTGCCCCCTAGTCCTACCGTCCTTTCTGAGCGGGAACAGTCTCTCCACCTCTATCCTATCCATCCCATTCATCGTCTTATATGTCTCAATGAGATCTCCCCTCATTCTTCTAAACTCTAACGAGTACAAGCCTAGTTTATTCAACCTCTCCTCATAGTTCAACCCCCTCAACTCCGGTATCAGCCTAGTAAACCTCCTCTCTACTCCCTCCAAGGCCAAAATATCGTTGCGGAAGTGCGGCGACCAAAACTGCACACAGTACTCCAGCTGTGGCCTCACCAGTGCCCTATGCAGCTGCAGCAAGACCTCCCGACTTTTATATTCAATCCCCCTCGCTATGAAGGCCAGCATCCCATTTGCCTTCCTGACCACCTGCTGCACCTGCAAGCTGGGTTTTTGCGACTCATGCACAAGGACCCCGAGGTCCCTCTGCACCGTCGCCTGCTGCAGCTTTTCTCCATGTAAGTAATAGTCCTTCCTACCATTATTCCTACCAAAGTGGACCACCTCGCACTTGCCAACATTAAATTCCATTTGCCATTTCCTGGCCCATTCGCCCAGCCTATCTAGATCCTTCTGCAGACCTCCGCACCCTCAATCATATCTCCCCTCATTCTTCTAAACTCTAACGAGTACAAGCCTAGTCTATTCAGTCTCTCGTCATAGCTCAACCCCCTCAACTCCAGTATCAGCCTAGTAAACCTCCTCTTCACTCCCTCCAAGGCCAAAATATCCTTGCGTAAGTGCGGCGCCCAAAACTGCACACAGTACTCCAGCTGCGGCCTCACCAGTGCCCTATACAGCTGCAGCAAGACCTCCCTTCTTTTATATTCAATCTCCCACTTGAAAAGGGATAGAGTGCTTTGCACCTCTGGGTAGTGGAAGACAAATCATTGGACAAAATTGACCTTAATTGGACATGTGTTAAAAATTATTCGAGAATTATCTACCTCAACAATCAGCGTAGGAATAGTCCCTCGAGTCTTCAACATTTTTCCCTGTAATCTTGGTCGATCTGTCTACTCCATTGCGTGTTCGTGAATCAGTCCCCCTCCCACCCATCATTCCCACGCTTCCTTTCCCCCCTCTTAATCTCTGCAAAGAGCAAAACCAGCCCGGAAACAGGCCCATCGGCCCAACGAGTCCGTTCCGCCATCCCAACACCACCAGTCCCCCTCTCCACCCATGACCCCTGTCTAATGTTTTATGGCCATCCAGATTGAGGGAACCTGATTTAGGGACAATTTATTCCTGCCAATCAGCCGAAGAGCACATCTTTGGGGTGTGGGCGGAAACCGGAGCACCCGGAGAAAACCCACGCAAGCGCGGGGAGAATTCGCAAACTCCCACAGACACAGGCCCAAATCCATGTGTCTGCACAGCAATCAGTGATAGTCACTGAGCTGTCGTCTTGCCCAGTATCTGGTCCAGTTTAGGCACACACTAACGACATGAAGCACTAGGCCAATCTCGAACAACCAAGAGCAGCCCCAGTACGACCCATCGCGTGTAGGCCCGTCATTGGACAACAAGGCAGGATCCTAGCTGAGAACATACGACCAGGCTCAGTGGGAGATTCTGTGCGGGACTGCAGTCAGATTGGGTTCAAGGTTCTTGCTGGAAGTTTTGTCTGGGGTGTTAGGCCCACGTTTAAGCTCATTCTCCCGGGTGGGGGGGGGGGGGGGCAGCTAGTTTGCTGAATAAGAGCAAGTAATCACATATCAAAACAATCTAGCTGGGGGGAACGTGGCAGTTTTAATTTTGCCTGAATGGCCTCTCTCTCGTGTAGTACACAGAGTATTGCTGGCTAAAAGGATGAGTAACTCAGTGTGTAGACCAAGGTAGAGTAGTTGGTGTCGTAAACGTGAATTTTAGTAAGGCGTTTGGTGAGATTCCCGATCATGTGCTCACGATGAAAGTACGGAGGTGCGGGATAGTAGGAAACTTGGCCGATTGGATAAGTAACTGGCTGTCTTATAGAAGACAGAGAATGGTCGTGGAGGGAAAACTTTCATACTGGAGACCAGTTACCAGCGGTGTACCAGGTCTTCCTGCAGCTGCATAGGGCATTGGTGAGGCCGCAGCTGGAGTACTGTGTGCAATTTTGGGCGCCGCACTTACGCAAGGATATTTTGGCCTTGGAGGGAGTGCAGAGGAGGTTTACTAGGCTGATACCGGAGTTGAGGGGCTTGAGCTATGAGGAGGGGCTGAATAAACTAGGCTTGTACTCGTTAGAGTTTAGAAGAATGAGGGGAGATCTCATTGAGACGTATAAGTTGATGAATGGGATGGATAGGATAGAGGTGGAGAGACTCTTCCCGCTCAGAAAGGACAGTAGGACTAGAGGGCACAGCCTCAAGATAAAGGGGAGGCGGTTTAGAACGGAGTTGAGGAGGAACTTCTTCACTCAAAGGGTGGTGAATCTCTGGAATTCTCTGTCCATTGAAGTGGTGGAGGCTGCCTCGCTAAATATATTTAAGACGCGGGTTGATGGGTTTTTGATAAGAGAGGGGATTAAGGGTTATGGGGAAAGGGCGGGAATGTGGAACTGAGCAGCGACAGATCAGCCATGATCTTATTGAATGGCGGGGCAGGCTCGAAGGGCTAGATGGCCTACTCCTGCTCCTATTTCTTATGTTCTTATATAAGAGGGGTTTGAAGGGTGGGTCAGTAAATTTGCTGATGACAGCAAGATTGGTGGAATAGTGGATGAGGTGGAGGGCTCTTGTAGGCTGCAAAGAGACATTGATAGGATGCAGAGCTGGGCAGAAAAGTGGCAGATGGAGTTTAACCCTAATAAGTGTGAGGTGATTCATTTTGGTAGGTCAAACTTGAAAGTAGATTACAGGGTCAACAGCAGGGTTCTGAGGAATATGGAGGAACAGAGAGACCTTGGGGTTCATATCCACAGATCTCTGAAGGTTGCCACTCAAGTGGATAGAGCCATGAAGAAGGCTTATAATGTGTTAGAGTTTATTAACAGGGGGTTTGAGTTGAAGAGCCGTGGGGTTATGCTGCAACTATACCGGACGTTGGTGAGACCACATTTGGAATATTGTGTTCAGTTCTGTTCACCTCACTATAAGAAGGATATGGAAGCATTGGAGAGGGTGCAGAGGAGATTTACCAGGATGCTGTCTGGTTTGGAAGGTAGGTCTTATGAGGAAAGGTTGAGGGAGCTAGGGCTTTTCTCTTTGGAACGGAGGAGGATGAGAGGCGACTTGACAGAGGTTTATAAGATGATGAGAGACATAGATAGAGCGGATTCTAAGCTACTATTTCTTTGGGTGGATGTAGCTGTTATTAGGAGGCGCAACTATAAGGATCATGGTGGGAGATGGATGCCCAGGGTGGATCTTTCACTCAGTGAGTGGTTAGGGTGTAGAATGCCAGCAGTGATAGTGGAATCGGACACTGTAGGGACTTTCATAGAACATAGAACATTACAGCGCAGAACAGGCCCTTCGGCCCACGATGTTGCGCCGACTAGTTACAAAACAATGACCCACAAACCTAAAACAATCCTTTTCCATCCATAAACCTATCCGCGGATTTCTTAAACGCCCTCAAACTAGGCGCATTTACAACTGCAGCAGGCAGGGCGTTCCAATCCCTCACCACCCTCTAGGTAAAGAACCTACCACTGACATCCGTCCTATAACTACCCCCCCTTAATTTAAAGTCGTGCCCCCTCGTGCTAGCTTTCTCCATCCGAGGAAAAAGGCTATCACTGTCCACCCTGTCTAAACCTCTAATCATCTTATATGTTTCAATAAGATCCCCTCTTAGCCGCCTTCTTTCAAACGAAAACAACCTCAAATCCCTCATCTCTCCTCATAGGACCTCCCCTCCATACCAGGCAACATCCTGGTAAACCTCCTCTGCACCGTCTCCAAAGCCTCTACATCCTTCCTGTAATATGGGGACCAGAACTGCTCACAATGCTCCATGTGCGGCCGCACCAGAGTTGTGTACATTTGCAACATGACGCTGCGACTCCTAAATTCAATCCCCCTACCAATAAACGCCAAGACACCGTATGCTTTCCTAACAACCTTATCTACTTGATTCCCAACTTTCAGGGATCTATGTACACATACACCTGGTTCCCTCTGCTCCTCCACACTATTCAGAGTCCTACCGTTAGCACTATACTCAACACATCTGTTGTTCCTACCAAAGTGAATTACCTCACACTTCAAGCAGTTATTGGATAGGCACATGGAGCACACCAGAATGATCGGGAGTGCGGAAAGCTTGATCTTGGGTTTAGACATAGCTCAGCACAACATCGAGGGCCGAAGGGCCTGTACTGTGCTGTACTGCTCTATGTTCTAATGGTGGAGAAATTTCGAACATTTAGCACACGTGCGATAGAGTGGCACAGTGGGTTAGCACTGCTGCCTCTCAGCCCCAGGGTCCCGGGTTCGATTCTCCGGCTCGGGTCACCGTCTGTGTGGAGTTTGCACACTCTCCACGTGTCTGCGTGGGTTTCCGCCCACAGCCCAAAGATGTGCGGGTCAGCTCGATTGGCCGCGCTGAGAAATTGTCCCTTCGTGTCCAGGGATGTGTAGGTTAGAGGGAGTAGTGGGTATAATATGGGGGGGGGGGGTGGTAGGGCAGACTCGATGGGCAGAATGGCTTCTTTCTGCGCTGTCGGGGCTTCTCTGATTCTATAGCCTCTTGAGCGTTCACCCGCGTTGTTAGCCAGCTGACGTTACCTCCTCGGTGACCATCCCTGCCACGAAATGTCACCGCATTTTTTAAACCAAAATTGACGCCCCGATGAAAGAATGTTGTCAATTTTGCATCATCTCTTTCGCCACATTGCTCACCTGCCACGTCTATGACCACAAAGTTGCTATCGGTGGAATTGAAGCTTTTTCCATTGATTTGAGTCTCGTAGACACAAGAATAATTCCCGCTGTCCGTAACCGTTGTATTGGCAATTCTGAACTCGGCGCCGTGCTGCGCCCACTGCGTGGCGACCCATGGCATATTGGTATCTTTCCCGTCCTTCAACAAGTGGAAGGTGTCTGTAACGTAGTACTCGGGAGCCATGCACGTGATGCGGATACTTTTCCCCTGAAGGTATAAGCCAAACAGCGTGGTCATTGTCAGCTTCGGCCCCTCTGGTCGATCTGTAGAGGTTGGCGGAGAACAAAATGAGATTTCACGCTGGGTTCTGAGTCCTACAATATTCAGGGTGCGTCCAGCAGTGCAGGGAGAGAATGTCAGGCAGTTCGATCCTGTCCTCTGCCAGGCTGGCACACCCATGCTCCCCCGCGTCTCCCAATAACGCCGCACCTCACAAATTTGTTGCCAATTTTTAAGCAAAGGTGATATCGCTGTTTTTTAAAAGAAAAATGGGATCGGAACAAAAGCATGTCATTATAAACCCGATAGTATAATTTCTGTATTCGAGAAAATGAGAGGGAAAAAAAGATAGCAAGACAGTTGGGACAAAAGTTACCCCATTGGAAATACATGGGTTCATGAAGGGCAGGGTATACTTGAATGGTGGCATTTTTTGACGACATTACAGGTCTTCAACAGAGTCCCAGCGAGATCTAGAGATGCATGTGCACAAGTCTCTGAAGGTGGCAGTACAAGTGGAGAGTGTGGTGAAGAAAACCTATGGTATGTTAGCCTTCATAGGACGGGGTATAGAATATAAGAGCTGGAGTCTAATGTTGCAGTTGTACAGAACGTTGGTTAGGCCGCATTTAGAGTACTGCGTCCAGTTCTGGTCGCCTTACTACCAGAAGGACGTGGAGACTCTGGAGAGAGTGCAGAGGAGGTTTACCAGGATGTTGCCTGGTATGGAAGGACTGGGATATGAGGAAAGTTTGAATAAATTGAGTTTTTTTCCCTTGAAAGACGCCGACTGAGGGAGGATCTAATAGAGGTATATAAGATTATGAAGGGTATAGAACATAGAACACTACAGCACAAACAGGCCCTTCGGCCCACGAGTTGCGCCGATCACGCCAACACCTATAGACCTATCTATAATCCTCAATCTCATTAAACCCCATGTACTCATCCAGAAATCTTTTAAAAGACCCCAGCGAGTTCGCCTCCACCACCACTGATGGCAGCCGATTGCATCCACTCACCACTCTATAGATAGAGTAAACAGAGGTAAGCTATTTCCTATGATAGAGACACGTAGGACAAGGGGCCATGAGCTTAAGGTGAGGGGGGAGAGGTACAACACAGATATTAGAGGGAGGTTTTTCACACAGAGGGTAGTGGGGGTATGGAATGCTCTGCCAAGTAAGGTGGCGGAGGCAAACACGCTAGAGTCCTTTAAGAGTAACTTAGAAAGGCGCATGACTGAGTTGGAGACGGGTGGATATAGGAGAACCTTTTAAATAAGGGTCATTAGCATTGGGCCGTCCCTGGTAATGTAAATGGATATAGTATGATAGTAATGTTCTTTCTCTTTTCATTCACAGGTTTAAAGTCGGTCCACCTCGTGTCCAACGAGGGGCACACACGCGATGGGTCGTACTGGGGCTGCTCTTGAATGTTCAAGATTGGCCTAGTGCTTCATGTCATTAGTGTGTGCCTAAACTGGACCAGATACTGGGCAAGACGACAGCTCCGTGACTATCACTGTTTGCTGTGCAGACACATGGATTTGGGCCAGTGTCTGTGGGAGTTTGCGCATTCTCCCCGTGCCTGCGTGAGGTTTCTCCGGGTGCTCCGGTTTTCTCCCACACCCCAAAGATGTGCCCTTCGGCTGATTGGCAGGAGTAAATTGTCCCTAAATCAGTTTTCCCTCAATCTGGATGGCCATGAAACATTAGACAGGGGTCATGGGTGGAGAGGGGGACTGGTGATGTTGAGATGGCGGCGCGGGCTCGTTGGGCCGAAGGGCCTGTTTCCCGGGCTGGTTTTGTTCTTTGCCTTTGTTCTTTGACACAGGTTTAAGCTGCTGGGGAGCAGGTACGGAGGAGACGCCAGGGGTAAGTTTTTCACTCAGAGGGTGGTGAGTGAATAGAATCGGCTGCCGTCGGTGGTGGTGGAGGCGAACTCGCTGGGGTCTTTTAAGAGACTTCTGGATGAGTATGTGGGATTGAGAGTTATAGATCGGCTAGTAGGTATGGACATGAACTTCTGAGCCGAAGGGCCTGTTTTTGCTGTCGTGTTGTATGTTCTGTGTTCTACGTACATTACATGCACGGCGAATAATGGACAATCAGTAGATGTGTTACAGCTGGATTTCTAGAAGGTGTCTGACAAAGTGCCGCATGAAAGACTGTTGTCCAAGAGAACAAAAGTGCATGGTGATACTGACAATGTGTTAGCATGGATACAAAATTGGTTAACAAACAGAAAACAAATAACGGGGGTAAAAATTTGCTTATATTTTCCAGTTTGTGATCAGCGACCTCTGGTGTTCCTCAGTAATTAGCGCGGATTGAAATTGTTTTCGATTTGCAGAGACGATTTGAAGTTCGGGACCAGGTATAGAGCAATAAAATTCACAGATGAGACACAGTTTCATAGCCTTCATAGCGAAGGGGATTGAATATAAAAGTAGGGAGGTCTTGCTGCAGCTGTATAGGGCATTGGTGAGGCCGCAGCTGGAGTACTGTGTGCAGTTTTGGGCGCCGCACCTGCGCAAGGAAGTTTTGGCCCTGGTGGGAGTGCAGAGGAGGTTTACTCGGCTGATACGGAGTTGAGGGGATTGAGCTATGAGGAGAGGCTGAATAAACTAGGCTTGTACTCGTTAGAGTTTAGAAGAATGAGGGGAGATCTCATTGAGACGTATAAGATGATGAATGGGATGGATAGGATAGAGGTGGAGAGACTGTTCCCGCTCAAAAAAGACAGTAGGACTAGGGGGCACAGCCTCAAGAAAAAGGGGGGGCGGTTTAGAACAGAGTTGAGGAGGAACTTCTTCACTCAAAGGGTGGTGAATCTCTGGAATTCTCTGCCCGTTGAAGTGGTGGAGGCTGCCTCGCTAAATATTTTTAAGAAACGGGTTGATGGGTTTTTGATAAGAGAAGGGATTAAGGGTTATGGGGAGAGGGCGGGAAGGTGGAGCTGAGTCACGACAGATCAGCCATGATCTTATTGAATGGCGGGGCAGGCTCGAAGGGCCAGATGGCCTACTCCTGCTCCTATTTCTTATGTTCTTATGTTCTTATGTTCTTACAGTTGAGTGATAGAGCAAGGTGTACTGAGGACACTGAACATCTGCAAAGGGACATATACGGTCCAAGTGAATGGGAAAGGGTCTGACATGTGGAGTACAATGTTGGTGAATGTGTGGTCATCTATTTTGGTAGGCATAACGGCAAAGTGGCGTATTATTTAACTTTGCCGCTGAAAAGTTTAGAAGAATGAGGGAAGATCTCATTGAGACGTATAAGATGATGAATGGGATGAATAGGATAGAGGTGGAGAGACTCTTCCCGCTCAAAAAAGACAGTAGGACTAGGGGGCACAGCCTCAAGATAAAGGTGGAGGGTGTTTTAGAACGGAGTTGAGGAGGAACTTCTTCACTCAAAGGGTGGTGAATCTCTGGAATTCTCTGAAGTGGTGGAGGCTGCCTCGCTAAATATTTTCAAGAAGCGGGATGATGGGTTTTTGATAAGAGAGGGGATTAAGGGTTATGGGGAGAGAGCCGGAATGTGGAACTGAGCCACGACAGATCAGCCATGATCTTATTGAATGGCGGGGCAGGCTCAAAGGGCTAGATGGCCTACTCCTGCTCCTATATCTTGTGTTCTTATGTTCTTATATATATCTAGGGGGCTATGGCTTCAACAGAACGGGGAACAGTGAAGGAATTAAGCGTTATGAGCGAAATTGCATCCACGATCAGCCACGATCTTGTTGAACGGTGGAGCAGGCTCTAGCGGCCAGACGGAGAACCTCTGCTCCGAGTTCTTACGCTTTTATATCCTTAGCTTCACACATTTTTCACTCTACACCCACTGCACTACACATATGGTCTGCGAATGAAATTTGAACTTCATGGGTTAAGAACATAAGAAATAGGAGCAGGAGTAGGCCATCTAGCCCCTCGAGCCTGCCCCGCCATTCAATAAGATCATGGCTGATCTGTCGCTGCTCAGTTCCACATTCCCGCCCTCTCCCCATAACCTTTAATCCCCTCTCTTATCGAAAACCCATCAACCGGCGTCTTGAAAATATTTAGCGAGGCAGCCTCCACCACTTCAACGGGCAGTGAATTCCAGAGATTCACCACCCTTTGAGTGAAGAAGTTCCTCCTCAACTCCGTTCTAAACATCCCCCCCCTTTATCTTGAGGCTGTGCCCCCTAGTCCTAGCCTATGGGTTTTTCCCCGACAGGTGATCTTGAGCTGGCGACCACTGTTTGAGGTTGGGGGGGGGGGGGGGGGCATGGGCGGGGATGGGGGAGGGGTGCCATGCGCAGTGGCGTGTATGTAACAGGGGACACAACTGATGGGCTACCCCACAGAGGTATGGCGAGAATGGATTATCACACGTTTGCAATTGGGGAAGAAAAGATCTAGTTGTGGACTTCCGTCACAGAATTTTGTTTTGGATGCCGCTGGTGATATTTTAGCTACTCTTGTCTGGACACTATGAAGGCCACACATTTAGCGCGTGTGCGTTTTACCCATCTGCATAGTGCCACAGGCTTGGCTCAGTGGTACCCACGATAACCAAGCGACCACAGATCTGACTCACGTGCCAAGGTAATGTTCACAATGTCACTCGGAGCTGAGGTGTACGTCTTTCCCCACACAGGAGCTTGGTAGCTACATCTGTAAGAACCCTCGTTGGTATCCCTGAGGTTCCGGATTGACAGAAGGACGGTCGAGTTTGAAGTTGGCCCAAAGGACTCAGCGGCAACCGAGCTGCCATCTTTGAAGAGGTTAAAGATAATGTTGCTGTAGACCTTCGGAGCCGAGCATGAGATTTCCGCAGTTTGACCCTCCAGGTATTGCCCAGACGGTCGCAGTTGGCCAATGACTGGACTCTGTAACCTTACTGGGAAAGAAAAAACATACTCTGTGGATATTGCTTACACTCCCATATATATATAGTTTTTTTTCTCGGGTTGTGGAGGGTGGAGTGGAGTGGCGTTTTGAGTGGGAAGAGAATGGCAAAAGCCGGGTGAGGCATATATTTCCTTTTCCCCACTCCTGGTTCCACATTCCTAGATGTCGCTCAGGTTCCTCTTGTGTTATGTTGGTGTAGGTCGCTGAACCAGAAAGCTAGGGGGATAATCTGGACTCCAAACCATACCATTGCCAATGGATTAAACTGGAAATTCATAAAACGAACCCCCTGTATAGATGCAAAGCGAAATCTCGCTGGACATTTGAGTCAACCACTTCACATTAGGAGTGATGATCAGATAAGTGGGGGGGGGGGGGTGTCTCTCATAGAACCCTACAATGCAGAAAGTGGCCCTTCCGCCCATTGAGTCTGCACAGAACACAATCCCACCCAGGGCCTACCCCCATATCCCTACATATAAAACCCACTAATCTCTCTAACCTACGCATCCCTGGATACTAAGAGGCAATTTTTTTTAGCACGGCCAATCAACTTGGATTATTGACTGAATTTATGGACTTCAACGCGGATAGATGTGTAGTGGTCCATTTTGGCAGGACCAATGGGATGAAGGAATACAATATCAACGGCATGAGTCTTAGCAGTGTTGAAGAGCAGAAGGATCTTGGGGTCCGGATCCATAGGACTCTTAAATCAGTGGAAGATGTGGTCAAGAAGGCGTATGGTGTACTGGCCTTCATTAATCGAGGGATTGAGTTCAGGAGTCGGGAGGTAATGCTGCAACTTTATAAGACCCTTGCCAGACCCCTCTTGGAGTACTGTGCGCAGTTCTGGTCCACTCACTACAGGAAACATGTAGAAGCTATTGAGAGGAGGTTTACAAGAATGTTGCCTGGATTGGGAGGCATGCCTTATGAAGATAGGTTGAGGGAGCTGGGACTCTTTTCCCTGGAGAAACGAAGGTTGAGAGGCGACCTGATAGAGGTTTATAAAATGTTGAGAGGAATAGATAGGGTGGATTATCGGAGGCTATTTCCCAAGGCTGAAATGGTCGCTGCGAGAGGACACAGGTTTAAGGTGCTGGGGAGCAGGTACAGAAGTGATGTTAGGGGTAAGTTTATCACTCAGAGGGTGGTGAGTGAGTGGAACCGGCTGCCGTCAGTGGTGGTGGAGGCGAACTCGCTGGGGTCTTTTAAAAGACTTCTGGATGAGTATATGGGGTTTAATGGGATTGGGGGTTATAGATAGGTCCATGGCTTGGTAGGTATGGATATGATCGGCCTAACTTGTGGGCTGAAGGGCCTGTTTGTGCTCTGGTGTTCTATGTTCTAATCTAACCTTCACATCTTTGGACTCCATCTCTCTTAGATTGTTAAACTGGCCGATGCATTTCGGGGAACAACAAATCACCCTCTGCTGTTGCAACAAGAGCCCGATAATAGTGTGGAAACTTTGCTACCCAGCCCTGCAGGGCACTCGGAAAGCCGTAGCCGCAAAGTTGTGCAATGTTTCGGTCTCTTTCCTCAACAAGGGTGACAAATTGTTCGTGAACCCCTTCAGAAAACTTCATGAGAGACGATTCCTGTGAAGGGGTGCTTTGCGTTTAGAGGGAGTTCCTGCAGGTTGGGCCCAGGCTGGTTGGGGATTAGAATAGTGACAAGTAACGTTGGCGAAAAGTCTGAAAAGGAAGGACGGAAAGAGAACACAACCCCACCTCTCACGACACAAACTATATCGAGAACCGCGAGGAACATTTTCAGTAGCAAAATTGGGGGGGGGGGGGTTTCATAAATGGCAATGAGTCGATATCTATTCACTCAGGTAGCGATTACTCTCGCTCAATAATCAGTGGTGGTCATGCGTTATGTTTTAGTCTGGGTTGGGTGACTGATCACGTGAATCAAGGGTTATCGGGGGCAGCAGCAAATTGCCTTTAAGTCTAATGTAAAATATGTCATCGCCTGAGTAATTGGCAGAGAAGAGTCATTGTTTTCAATGGGTTCATAAGAACATAAGAAATAGGAGCAGAAACAGGCCATCTCGCCCCTCGAGCCTCCCACGCCATTCAATAAGATCATGGCTGATCTGTAGCTGCTCAGTTCCACATTCCTGCTCTCTCCGCATAACCCTTAATCCCCTCTCTTATCAAAAACCCATCAACCCGTCGTCTTAAAAATATTTAGCGAGGCAGCCTCCACCACTTCAACGGGCAGAGAATTCCAGAGATTCACCAACATTTGAGTGAAGAAGTTCCTCCTCAACTCTGTTCTAAACCGCCCCCGCTTTATCATGGGGCTGTGCCCCCTAGTCCTACTGTCCTTTCTGAGCGGGAAGAGTCTCTCCACCTCTATCCTATCCATCCCATTCATCATCTTATACGTCTGAATGAGATCTCCCCTCATTCTTCTGTACTCTAACGAGTACAAGCCTAGTTTGAACCATAGAAACATACAGTGCAGAAACAGGTCCTTCGGCCCATCGAGTCTGCACCGAACACAATCCCACCCAGACCCTATCCCCATATCCCTACACATTTTACCTGCTAATCCCTCTAACCTACACATCCCAGGACACTAAGGGGCAATTTTAGCATAGCCAATGAACCTAACCCGCAGATCTTTGGACTGTGGGAGGAAACCGGAGCACCCGGGAGAAAACCCACGCAGACACGAGGAGAATATGCAAACTCCACACAGGCAGTGACCCGAGCCGGGAATCGAACCCAGGACCCTGGAGCTGTGAAGCAGCAGTGCTAACCACTGTGCTACCGTGCCGCCCCAATAGTTTACTCAGCCTCTCCTCATAGCTCAACCCCCTCAACTCCAGTAACAGCCTAGTAAACCTCCTCTGCACTCCCTCCAAGGCCAAAATATCCTTGTGTAAGTGCGGCGACCAAAACTGCACACAGTACTCCAGCTGCGGCCTCACCAATGCCCCATACAGCTGTAGCAAGACCTCCCTACTTTTATATTCAATCCCCTTCGCTATGAAGGCCAGCATCCCTTTCGCCTTCCTGACCACCTGCTGCACCTGTAAGCTGGGTTTTTGCGACTCATGCACAAGGACCCCGAGGTCCCTCTGCACTGTGGCCTGCTGCAGTTTTCCGCCACGTAAGTAATAGTCCTTCCTACCATTATTCCTACCAAGTAGACAACCTCACACTTGACAACATTTAATTCCATTTGCCATTTCCTGGCCCATTTGCCCAGCCTATCTAGATCCTTCTGCAGACTCTCCACACCCTCCGCACAATTTGCCGTTCCACCAATCTTGGTGTCATCAGCAAATTTCCACACCATACACTCTGTTCCCTCCACCAGGTCATTGTACTTACTGCAGACATGGTCACTGGGAAGGACCCTGGGGTCCACCAGTTCCCACATCATACAGAAACAACACATCACATGCCCCTCCATTATTCACTGTAGTAGTATGGAAAATTTCCACACGACCTTATTTTGCCATTTTTCTCCCAGCCCTTTTTGATATTAAGCCCTAATAGCTCACTCTGCTTCCCACTCACTCCACTGCCCGCTCCAACGCTGCCCGCTGTCTACACCAGACCTCCTTTTAAACCTGGCGCTGTTTTAAAGCCTGCTGCCCCACAACTCCCTGCTATCCACTCCCTTAGAATTCTTAAAGCGGTAAATACAAAAAGCCCACAAAAATGATTTGAAATGATTTAAACAGTTCTACAAGGTAAGTTCTTACTACGAAAGAGCTTTCAACTTATTTAAACAGTTTTTAACAGGTAATTTATTCTCTGTCTCTCTGCTCCCTCACTCGTCTGCTCCAGCAAACAATGGAGTTGAGGAGGAACTTCTTCACTCAAAGGGTGGTGAATCTCTGGAATTCTCTGCCCGTTGAAGTGATGGAGGTTGCCTCGCTAAATATTTTTGAGCCGCGGGTTGATGGGTTTTTGATAAGAGAGGGGAATAAGGGTTATGGGGAGAGGGCGGGAATGTGTAACTGAGCCACGACAGATCAGCCATGATCTTATTGAATGGCGGGGCAGGCTCGAAGGGCCAGATGGCCTACTCCTGCTCCTATTTCTTATGTTCTTATGTTTATCATTCTATGAAACATCAGTTCTACATTTCACTAGTCCTCCCAAAAGTTAGTGTTGCTTCACAGACGTACGTGACACTCACCCGTAACTCGCAACTGCTTACGGTCACTCTGCGTGGAGTTGTATATTTTCCCTGACCTCTTGATCTGGTACACGCAGAAGTAATCCCCCTGGTCCTTGGAGCTAATGTCTTTGAGACGCAGGACAGTGGAGAAGCCTGCGGCCTTTGCGACGGCTGACGTGGTGAGGGTGTTGCCCTGCACTTTGGACAAGATGAATATGACACCAGAATAGGCTTCCTGAGCCGAGCACCGGACACTGGCTGTTTCACCGATGGAAAACTCCCCGCTCGCTCGGAGAAGTTCGATGGAAGGTTTTGGCGGCTTATCTTGAAAAAAGAGCAGAGTTAAAATGGGAGCTATGATTTGTCAATTTGTCCTTGCCCAAACACACCGCTAATTTAGCAGTTATACCAGTTAATAAATGTGGGAAACGGGAAATTATTTCACTATTAACACTTCTGCCAAAGAAAAGCTTTCTCCCACTGCCCTTTACCTTCACGCACCCATCAAGCTCCCTTCCTTACACATCTCCACCCATCAAGGTCCAAACATGTTGGTTACACGGGCATTGTTGGGATGGAGAATGCAGAACCATGTGTTCTCCTGGTTGGTATCGAAATTCGGAGTGCCGTTGGATCCCAATCGTCTAGGCAAATGCAGAATATTCCAGCACATTCCTGACACGCGTCCTTTTGGAAGTTCGGGAGAATGTGGAAAATCAGGTGGTGGACATCTCCTCATCGATTTCGCAGGCCACAGTCTGCACAGAGCTGATCCAATCCCGTTCCGTCTCGTTGCTAATCCACAGGTCGTTGATAATGGCGGCTGTGTTGTTTTGTGCTGGGCGGTGGGGGCAACAGTGCCCAGAGGCGACATTGCAATGGAATGTCCAGAGCAGTTGGTTACATTTTGAGCTGACTGGTGAGAATACTCATTCTCGCTTCTAACTGGAGTACTGTGTGCAGTTTTGGTCGCCGCACTTGCGGGAGGATATATTGGCCTTGGAGGGAGCGCAGAGACAGTTCATACCGGAGATGAGGGGGTTGAATTATGAAGAGAAACTGAATAGACTGGGCCTGTACTCGTTAGAGTTTAGAAGAATGAGGGGGGATCTTATAGAGACGTATAAGATAATGAAGGGGATGGATAGGGTAAAGGTGGAGAAGTTCTTCCCGCTTAGAAAGGACAGCAGGACTAGAGGGCACAGCTTCAAGATAAGGGGGGGGGGGGCAGTTTAGAACGGAGTTGAGGAGGAACTTCTTCACTCAAAGGGTGGTGAATCTCTGTAATTATCTGCCCGTTGAAGTGGTGGAGGCTGCCTCGCTAAATATTTTTAAGACGCGGGTTGATGGGTTTTGGATAAGAGAGAGGATTAAGGGTTATGGGGAGAGGGCGGGAAAGCGGAACTGAGCAGCGACAGATCAGCCATGATCTTATTGAATGACGGGACAGGCTCGAAGGGCGAGATGGCCTACTCCTGCTCCTATTTCTTATGTTACATATTCTCGAGGCACCCTGTGTTGGTCTGAAATGATATCTAGGCAATACCCTGTCCTGACGTCGTAATAAGAACATAAGAAATAGGAGCAGGAGTCGGCCATCTAGCTCCTCGTGCCTGCCCCGCCATTCAATAAGATCATGGCTGATCTGAAGTGGATCAGTTCCACTTTCCCGCTTTGTCCCCTTAATTCCCCCGTGTATCGGAAAACTATCTACCCGTGACTTAAATATATTTCGCGAGGTAACCTCCACCACTTCAACGGGCAGAGAATTCCAGAGATTCACCACCATTTGAGTGAAGAAGTTCCTTCTCAACTCCGTCCTAAACTGCGCCCCCTTTATCTTGAGGCTGTGCCCCCTAGTCCTACTGTCCTTTCTGAGCGGGAAGAGCCTCTCCACCTCTATCCTATCCATCCCATTCATCATCTTATACGTCTCAATGAGATCTCCCCTCATTCTTCTAAACTCTAACGAGTCCAAGCCTAGTTTATTCAACTTCTCCTCATAGCTCAACCTCCTCAACTCCGGTATCAGCCTAGTAAACCTCCTCTGCACTCCTTCTATGACTAAAATATCCTTGCGTAAGTAAGGCGACCAAAACTGCACACAGTACTCCAGCTGCGGCCTCACCAATGCCCTATACAGCCGCAGCAAGACCTCCCTACTTTTATATTCAATCCCCCTCGCTATGAAGGCCAGCATCCCATTCGCCTTCCTGACCACCTGCTGAACCTGCAAGCTGGGTTTTTGCGACTCATGCACAAGGACCCCGAGGTCCCTCTGCACCGTCGCCTGCTGCAGTTTTTCTCAGTAAAAAGTCTGAGATTGCAATCTCTAAACTATCTGTGCTTTATATGCTCTGTCTGAGGCCAGAACTCTCCATTCACCTCACGAAGAGAGTAACCTCGAAAGCTTGTGAGAATATTATCAAATAAATCGGTTGGACTAAAACCTGGTGTTGTCAGACTTTTTACTATGTTTACGCCAGTCCAACGTCGGCATACCCACTTCAGTTTTTCTCCACATAAGTAATATTCCTTCCTACCATTATTCCTACCAAAGTGGACCACCTCACACTTGCCAACATTAAATTCCATTTGCCAATTCCTGGCCCATTCGCCCAGCCTATCTAGATCCTTCTGGAGACTCTCCACACCCTCCGCACAATTTGCCGTTCCACCAATCTTGGTGTCATCAGCAAATGCCGACACTCTACACTCGGTTCCCTCCTCCAGATCATCTATATAAATGGTAAATAGCTGCCGAAAGGACTCGTGTCAGGAATGTGCTGGAATATTCTGCATTTGCCTGGACAATTAGGATCCAATGGCGTAGTCAGAAATTCGATACCAACCAGGAGAACACATTGTTCTGCACTCTCCATCCCAACAATCCCCGGGTAACCAACATTGTGGAGAGAGATGTGTTTGTTAGATGGATATATCACACCAAAATTTCCCTTTTGTTTCCCAAATACGCCCAGATTATTTCATAGGAACCGACGGTGCAGAGAGAGAGACCCCTCAGCCCATCGAGTCTGCACCGAACACAATCCCACCCAGCCCCCTACCCCCATATCCCACCCACTAATCCCATCTAACCGACACATCCCTGGGCACCAAGGGGCAATTTCTTAGCACGGCCAATCAACCTAACCCGCGCATCTTTGGACTGTGGGAGTAAACCGGAGCACCCGGCGGAAACCCACGCAGACACGGGGAGAGCACGCAAACTCCGCACAGTCAGTGTCCCGAGTCGGGAATTGAACCCAAGACCCTGGAGCTGTGAAGCAGCAGTGCTAACCCAGGTGCTACCATGCCGCCCAAATTAGTTGCATTGGTCACGCTAAATTGTTCCTCAATGTTCAAAGACCCTTAATTTTGATGGCGTTAATGTACTATATTAGGACGTGAAATTTTGGTGGACTGGGCAATGGTAAAATGGTTATTAATATCTGAAGATCTAATGGTTCAGCAGATGGTACCTGTGAAATTGTACGCTGGCGTTGAAATATGTGTCGGTTACATTGATTTTGGACAATGTAGATAATGGGGGAGAGGAGAGTTGGGCCTGTCTGGGAGACACTTTCAGAGATCTGATCATGACCCCATGAGCGAAAATGCCTCCTCCTTCAATGTTCTACACTTGCCTGTTGATTTCTTTTGACCAGGCCACCACAGGCACCCCTCCCCTTCCCCCTCCCAAGCTGCATTCCCCCCCCCCCCATCCACTCACCTATCACAATGACCTTCACTTGGTCGCTCTGGTCTGACGTGTAATTCCTCCCGTCTCTCTCCAGCTGGTACCTGCAGACGTAATAACCCTCTTGGCCGGTGTTAATCTCCGGCAGGTTAAAAGTGACAGAGCCGGACGTGGTTGCCGCTTTGGCCGAGGTTACGTGAGTGTCCTGGCCAACTTTGTAGAGGTAGAAAGTTGCCCCCATGTAGAACGAAGGAGTGTTGCACTGGATGCTGATGTTCTCGCCTTGAGAGTACTCGCCAGTTGTTCTCAGCAGGCTAATCTGTGGTTTCAGGGGCGTATCTGAAAGTTAAAGGTGAAAGATTAACTCCCATCCAGTGCTTAGGGTTCGGTAGTGGGCCCAGGGTCCCTGCCAACGCCTACAGTTGGGATTTCCAGTCCTGCTTTGGTTACTGGAGATTTGACTCAGCACCAAACGCTCCTGTCTCACTGGCAGCAACAGAACGTGAACAGGGAACAAATTCTATCCCTGAAACAATGAACGATCCAAATCCAACGGCTCTGCGACACTTTGGGATGAAAGACTGGGTGAAGTGGCAGACGGACTTCAACGGGAATAATGTGTAAAGGTCCATTTTGGCAAAACCAACGGGATGAACGAGTACACTATCAAGGGCAGAAGATTGAGTAGTGTTGAAGAGCAGAATGATCTAGCGGTCCGGGTCCACAGGACTCTTAAATCGGCCTCGCAGGTGGAGGATGTGGTCAAGAAAGCGGATGGTGTACTGGCCTTCATTAATCGAGGGATTGAGTTTAGTATTTGGAAGGTAATGCTGCAACTTTATAAGAACCTTGTCAGGCCTCATTTGGAGTACTGTGCGCAGTACTGGTCGCCTCACTATAGGAAGGATGTGGAACCTATTGACAGGGTGCAGAGGAGATTTACAAGGATGTTGCCTGGATTGGGAGGCATGCCTTATGAAGATAGGTTGATGGAGCTGAGACACTTCTCCCTGGAGAGGCGTAGGTTGAGAGGCGACCTGATAGAGGATTATAAAATGTTGAGAGGAATAGATAGGGTAGATTCTCGGAGGCTATTTCCCAGGGCTGAAATGGTCGCTACGAGAGGACACAGATTGAAGGTGCAGGGAGGCAAGTAGATAGAACATAGAACATAGAACATTACAGCGCAGAACAGGCCCTTCGGCCCACGATGTTGCGCCGACCAGTTACAAAACAATGACTCACTAGCTTAAACCAATCCCTTTTAATCCATAAACCTATCCACAGATCTTTTAAACGCCCCCAAACTAGGTGCATTTACAACTGCAGCTGGCAGGGCATTCCAGTCCCTCACCACCCTCTGGGTAAAGAACCTACCCCTGACATCTGTCCTATAACTACCCCCCCTTAATTTAAAATCGTGCCCCCTCGTGCTAGCTTTCTCCATCCTAGGAAAAAGGCTATCACTATCTACCCTGTCTAAACCTCTAATCATCTTATATGTTTCAATGAGATCCCCTCTTAGCCGCCTTCATTCCAGCCGAAACAACCCCAAATCTCTCAATCTCTCCTCATAGGATCTCCCCTCCATACCAGGCAACATCCTGGTAAACCTCCTCTGCACCCTCTCCAAAGCCTCTACATCCTTCCTGTAATGTGGGGACCAGAACTGCACACAAAACTCCAAGTGCGGCCGCACCAGAGATGTGTACAGAAGTGATGTTAGGGGTAAGTTTTTCACCCAGAGGGTGGCGAGTGAATGGAATCGGCTGCCGTCATCGGTGGTGGA
Organism: Prionace glauca; assembly: GCA_037974335.1. Classification (NCBI taxonomy): domain Eukaryota; kingdom Metazoa; phylum Chordata; class Chondrichthyes; order Carcharhiniformes; family Carcharhinidae; genus Prionace; species Prionace glauca. The sequence goes on from CM075763.1 coordinate 5,636,433, forward strand.
GGCGAACTCGCTGGGGTCTTTTAAAAGACTTCTGGATGAGTATATGGGGTTTAATGGGATTGGGGGTTATAGATAGGTCTATAGATTGGTGGGGTTGATGTGATCGGCGCAACTCGAGGGCCGAAGGGCCTGTTTGTGCTGTAATGTTCTATGTTCTATGTCACAGGGGACACCGTGTCTAATTGGTAAATTTGTGAATTTTTTTTTGTCGTGTTATATTTTGCAGGAATGGTTCCAATATCAGTTGATTCCGATGACAGATAAAGCTTCCAGATCCCCGGTTTTTCCAATTCCAGAGCAATGTGTATTCCAGAAGCTGAGTCGCGATTGACAGGCGAGGAGTATGATGTTCCCATGGAGGAGAAATGAGATTGCTACCTTCAGACGGTTAATGAGTTGTTAAAAACCTTTTCTGTCCTTTCTCTGCGTCACACCCTTTCTCCCACCTCCTGTCTTTCTCTGCCTCTCCCTTTCTCTCTGACAGACGGAATAACTTTGCCTGCACTCCTTCCTCCGTCACACAATGTCTGCCGCTCTCCCCTCCCCATTCTGTCTCTGTTCCATACCGGTAATATCTGTTTGCCTGCCCGAATCTCCTGCACCGCGTATATCCCTCGTTCCCCTTTCTCGCTCTCACACACACTCTATTTTTCTCTCTGCATCTCCTCCTGCATCACTCTCAGGAACATTGTCGTAAAGTCATCGAGATGAACTACGTGGAAACAGCAGCTTCACCCAAACTTTCCATGTTGGGACATAGATAAGCTGCAGAGCTGGGCCGAGAGGTGGCAGATGAAGTTTAATGGGGAAAAGTGTGAGGTGATTCACTTTGGTAAGAGTAACAGGAGTACAGAATATAGGCTAATGGAAGGACTCTTAGTAGTGTCGACCTGCAGAGAGATCTCGGTGTACATGTGCATAGATCCCTGAAATTTGGCACCCAGGTTGATAAGGTTGTTAAGAAGGCGTACGGTTTGTTAGCTTTTATTGGTAGAGGGATTGAATTTCGGAGCCGTGAGGTCATGTTACAACTTTACAAAACTCTGGTGCGGCCGCACTTGGAGTATTGCGTACAGTTCTGGTCGCCACATTATAAGAAAGATGTGGAGGCATTGGAAAGGGTGCAGAGGAGTTTTACCAGGATGTTGCCTGGTATGGTGGGAAGGTCTTATGAGGAAAGGCTGAGGGACTTGAGGTTGCTTTCATCGGAGAGAAGGAGGTTACGATGTGACCTGATTGAGGCAGACAAGATGATCAGAGGATTGGATAGGGTGGACAGTGAGAGCCTTTTTCCTCGGATGGTGATGGCTAACACGAGTGGACACAGCTTTAAATTAAGGGGTGGTAATTATAGGACGGATGTCAGAGGTAGGTTCTTTACTCAGAGGGTAGTAAGGTCGTGGAATGCCCTGCCTGCAGCAGTTGTGGATTCACCAACTTTAAGGGCGTTCAAATGGTCAGTGGATAGGCATATGGATAACATTGGAATATTTTAGGTTAGAGAGTCATTAGATTGGTTCCACTGGTCGGCACAACATCGAGGGCGGAAGGGCGTGGACTGCGCTGGACTGTTCTATGTTCTATGTCGCTCTTTATTTAACAAGAAAGCTTGTACTGCAATTGGCAGATATCCTTCGATACCCATTGTACCCATGGAACATAGAACACTACAGCACAAACAGGCCCTTCGCCCACAAGTTGCTCTGATCATATCGATACCTACCAAGCCATAGAACTATCTGTAACTCCCAATCCCATTAAAACCCACATACTCATCCAAAAGTCTCTTAAAAGACCCCAGAGAGTTCGCCTCCACCACCACCAACGGCAGCCGATTCCATTCACTCACCACCCTCTGAGTGAAAAACTTACCCCTAACATCTCCTCTGTACCTGCTCCCCAGCACTTTAAACCTGTGACCTCTCGTAGCGACCATTTCAGCGCTGGGAAATAGCCTCCGAGAATCCACCCTATTAGATCCCATATAGCCATCCAGAAGTTTTTTAAAAGACCCCAGCGAGTTCGCCTCCACCACCGATGACAGCAGCCGATTCCATTCACTCACCACCCTCTGAGTGAAAAACTTACCCGTAACATCACTCCTGTACCTGCTCCCCAGCACCTTAAATCTGTGTCCTCTCGTAGCGACCATTTCAGCCCTGGGAAATAGCCTCTGAGAATCCACCCTATCTGTTCCTCTCAACATTTTATAAACCTCTATCGGGTCACCTCTCAACCTTCGTCTCTCCAGAGAGAAGAGTCCCAGCTCCCTCAACCTATCTTCAGAAGGCATGCCTCCCAATCCAGGCAACATCCATGTAAATCTCCTCTGCACCCTGTCAATAGCTTCCACATCCTTCCTGTAGTGAGGGGACCAGAACTGCGCACAGTACTCCAAATGAGGTCTGACAAGGGTCCTATAAAGTTGCAGCATTACCTCCGGACTCCTAAACTCAATCCCTCGATTAATGAAGGCCACTACACCATACGCCTTCTTGACCACATCCTCCACCTACGAGGCTGATTTAAGAGTCCTATGGACCCTGACACCAAGATCCTTCTGCTCCTCAACCCAGCTGAGACTCCTACCCTTGATATTGTATTCCTTCATCCCATTGGTCCTGCCAAAATGGACCACTACACATTTATCCGCGTTGAATTCCATCTGCCACTTCTCCACCCAGTCTTGCATCCTATCTATGTCTCGCTGCAACTTCTGACATAAAACATAGAACATAGAACATTACAGCGCAGAACAGGCCCACGATGTTGCGTCGACCAGTTACAAAGACAATGACCCACTAGCCTATATCAATCCACAACACCACCGACCTTCGTGTCATCGGCGAACTTACTAACACTTCCTCATCCAGGTCATTTATGAAAATTACAAACAGCAAGGGTCCCAGAACAGATCCCTGGGACACTCCACTGGTGACTGACCTCCATTCAGAAAAAGACCCATCCACAACTACTCTCTGCCTTCTGCAGGCAAGCCGGTTCTGGATCCACAAGGCCAAAGCCCCTTGGATCCCATACCCTCTCACCTTCTCAAGAAGTCTCACATGGGGGATGTTATCAAACGCCTTGCTGAAGTCCATATAAATCACATCCACCGCTCTTCCTTCGTCAATGTGTTCAGTCACATTTTCAAAGAACTCATCTAGGCTCATAAGGCACGACCTGCCCTTGACAAAGCCGTGCTGACTATTCCTGGATATTCTAACCTTCTCTAAATGCTCATAAATCTTGTCCCTCAGATGCCTCTCCATCAGCTTACCAACCACTGTGGTCAGACTCACCGCTCGGTAATTCCAGGCTATTCCTGTTCCTGTGGGGTTGATGCGATCGGCGCAACTCGAGGGCCGAAGGGCCTGTTTGTGCTGTAATGTTCTATGTACTGTTCCCTTTCTTGAAAATAGGAACCACATCCGCAATCCTCCGGAACCTCTCCCGTCTCCATTGACGATGCAAAGATCATCGCCAGGGGCTCTGCAATCTCTTCCCTCACCTCCCACAGTAACCTGGGGTACAGAAGTGATGTTAGGGGTCCGTTTTTCACTCAGTGGGTGGTGAGTGAATGGAATCGGCTGCCGTCAGTGGTGGTGGAGGCGAATTCGCTGGGGTCTTTTAAAAGAATTCTGGATGAGTATATGGGGTTTTGTGGGATTGGGTGTTATAGATAGTTGTTGATGTGATCGGCACAACTCGTGGGTCGATGGGCCTGTTTGTGCTGTAGTGTTCTATCTTCTATGTTCTATGTTCTATGTTATCCCATCCGGTCCCGGCGACTTATCTATCTTGATAGAATTTAAAAGTTCCAACACATCCTCTTTCTTAACGTCCACATACTCAATCTTTTCAGTCCGCCGAAAACCTGTAGTACAACCTCCCAGATCACTTTCTACAGTCAATACCGAGGTAAACTTCTCATTAAGCACCTGTGCCATTTCTTCTGGTTCCACACAGACCTTTCCCCCTTCACCTTTTTATAGGTCTTATTGTAACTGTCAAAATGATTTTTAAAGGACACGATTCCACCCGCCTCTCCCATTACATCTGTCAGCTTTTTCCAGACACATACTCGCTCTGTGCGAAAAAAAATCCACAAACACTTTTGTAACTCTCCCCTCTCACCTTAAACCAATGGCCTCTAGTTTGAGACCACAGTAACTTTGGGTAAAGTTATTGATTATCTTGCTGACCTATGTTCCTCATTATATTGTAGACCTCTCAAATGAGGCTGAATAGATTAGGCTTGTACTTGTTAGAGTTTAGAAGAAGGAGGGGAGATCTCATTGAGACGTATAAGATGGTGAATGGGACGGATAGGATAGAGGTGGAGAGACTCTTCCCGCTCAGAAAGGACAGTAGGACTAGGGGGCACAACCTCAAGATGAAAGGCGGGTAGTTTAGAACGGAGTTGAGGACGAACTTCTTCACTCAAATGGTAGTGAATCTCTGGAATTCTCTGCCCGTTGAAGTGGTGGAGGCTGCCTCGCTAAATATTTTAAAGACGCGGGTTGATGGTTTTTTGATGGGAGAGGGCGGGAATGTGGAAATGAGCCACAACAGATCAGCCATGATCTTATTGAATGGTGGGGTAGGCGCGAAGGGCTAGTTGGCCTCCTCCTGCTCCTATTTCTTATGTTCTTATGTTCTATTTATCATCCGTACTCTCATCCACTTCCAGTTTGCCCCGACTCTCTCTGTCTCGCCCAGTGTGTATGTGTGTGCATGTATGTATGTGTTTGTGTGTGCGTGTGTGTTTGTGTGTGTGTGAGTTTGTGTGTGTATATGCGCGCATTTGTGTTTGTATGTGTGTGCGTGTGTATATGTGTGAGTGTGTTTGTGTGCATGTGTGTGTGTGTATGTGTGTGTGTATATGTATGTGTGCGTGTGTGTGTTTGTGTGTATGTGTGTGTGTGTGTATGTGTGTGTTTGTTTGTTTGTTTGTGTGTGCCTGTATGTGTGTGTTTGTGTGTGCTTGTTTGTGCGTGTGTGTGTGTTTGTTTGTTTGTGTGTGCCTGTATGTGTGTGTTTGTGTGTGTGTGTGTGTGTGTGTTTGTTTGTTTGTGTGTGCCTGTATGTGTGTGTTTGTGTGTGTGTGTGTGTGTGTATTTGCCAGTGTGTGTGCACCCACGTGCGTTTATTTCCTGGTCACACAAAAGGTCTCGCTCTCTCCCTTACTATCTGCCTCTTTCTCACATACAAACGTCTTCTCCACCTCTCTCGGCGTCCATCTGCACCTCTTGCAGACATTATCTTCCTTCCCTCTCTCCGGGTCTCACTATCTCTCTCTCTATCACGTGCTCCCACGCTCGCTCTCTCTCTCTGTCTCTCTATCTGTGTCACTGCCTCCTCTATCACCGCCTGTCTGAATTCCTCTTGTATACAGCAGCCATGACTCTATCCGTCATTCTGTGTACTTCCCTCTAGCCATCTCCATACCTCCCCTCACGACAGACCTACCTATAACCCCCAATCCCATTAGATCCCATATAGCCATCCAGAAGTTTTTTAAAAGACCCCAGCGAGTTCGCCTCCACCACCGATGACAGCAGCCGATTCCATTCACTCACCACCCTCTGAGTGAAAAACTTACCCGTAACATCACTCCTGTACCTGCTCCCCAGCACCTTAAATCTGTGTCCTCTCGTAGCGACCATTTCAGCCCTGGGAAATAGCCTCTGAGAATCCACCCTATCTATTCCTCTCAACATTTTATAAACCTCTATCAGGTCGCCTCTCAACCTTCGTCTCTCCAGGAAGAAGAGTCCCAGCTCCCTCAACCTATCTTCAGAAGGCATGCCTCCCAATCCAGGCAACATCCTTGTAAATCTCCTCTGCACCCTTTCAATAGCTTCTACGTCTTTCCTATAGTGAGGCGACCAGAACTGCGCACAATACTCCAAATGAGGCCTGACGAGGGTCCTGTAAAGTTGCAGCATTACCTCCCGACTCCTAAACTCAATCCCTCGAATAATGAAGGCCAGTACACCATACGCCTTCTTGACCATATCCTCCACCTGCGAGGCTGATTTAAGAGTCCTATGGACCCGGACCCCAAGGTCCTTCTGATCCTCTACACTGTTAAGACTCCTACCCTTGATATTGTAATCCTTCATCCCATTGGTCCTGCCAAAATGGACCACTACACATTTATCCGCGTTGAAGTCCATCTGTCACTTCTCTGCCCATTCCTGCATCCCATCAATGTCCCACTGCAACTTCTGACATCCCTCCAGACCATCCGCAACACCACCAACCTTCGTATCATCGGCGAACTTGCTAACCCATCCCTCCACTCCCTCATCCAGGTCATTTATGAAAATGACAAACAGCAAGGGACCCAGAACAGATCCCTGGGGCACCCCACTGGTGACCGACCTCCATTCAGAAGAAAAAAAGTTGTTCAAGTTGTGGGGTTTGACCATGATGAATTGTTTCAAAAATGTGTAGGTTGGTTGAACTATGGGACAATCCCGAAATGGGACACGTTAGGGTTAGGGTTAGCTGCTCTATCGGACGTACCCAATTCCTTGGCATCCATTGCAAGAAAGTGCAGGTCCAGAATCCACAGACTCGCAATTTGAGAGAAGTGAGATGTTATGGAAACACAAATCACTTTTACTGGGCGTGCCAAAAGTTACCCGCAAATTTAGGCCAAATGGCACACAGTTATATTGGGGTGGCACAGTGGGTTAGCATTGCTGCTTCACGGCTCCAGGGATCCGGGTTCGATCCCCGGCTCGGGTCACTGTCTGCTATGGAGTTTGCACATTCTCCTCGTGTCTGTGTGGGTTTCCTCCGGGCGCTCTCGTTTCCTCCCACACTCCAAAGATGTGCGGGTCAGGTTGATTACTTTGGTAGGAAGAATGGGAGGAAGGACTATTACTTACGGGGCGAAAAACTGCAGCAGGCGACGGTGCAGAGGGACCTCGGGGTCCTTGTGCATGAGTCGCAAAACCCAGCTTGCAGGTGCAGCAGGTGGTCAGGAAGGCTAATGGGATGCTGGCCTCCATAGCGAGGGGGATTGAATATAAAAGTAGGGAGGTCTTGCTGCGGCTGTATAGGGCATTGGTGAGGCCGCAGCTGGAGTACTGTGTGCAGTTTTGGGCGCCGCACCTGCGCAAGGATGTTTTGGCCCTGGAGGGAGTGCAGAGGAGGTTTACTCGGCTGATACCGGAGTTCAGGGGATTGAGCTATGAGGAGAGGCTGAATAAACTAGGCTTGTACTCGTTAGAGTTTAGAAGAATGAGGGGAGATCTCATTGAGACGTATAAGATGATGAATGGGATGGATAGGATAGAGGTGGAGAGTCTCTTCCCGCTCAGAAAGGATAGTAGGACTAGGGGGCACAGCCTCAAGATAAAGGGAGGGGGGCGGTTTAGAACGGAGTTGAGGAGGAACTTCTTCACTCAAAGGGTGGTGAATCTCTGGAATTCTCTGCCCGTTGAAGTGGTGGAGGCTGCCTCGCTAAATATTTTTAAGACGCGGGTTGATGGGTTTTTGGTAACCGAAGGGATTAAGGGTTATGGGGAGAGGGCGGGAATGTGGAACTGAGACACGACAGATCAGCCATGATCTTATTGAATGGCGGGGCAGGCTCGAAGGGCTAGATGGCCTACTCCTGCTCCTATTTCTTATGTTCTTATTAGAACATAGAACACTACAGCACCAACAGGCCCCTCGGCCAACAAGTTGCGTTGATCACATCCCTACCTACCAAGCCGTAGAACTATCTGTAACTCCCAATCCCGTGAATTCCCATCACGGTTGGGTTAAAATTGCCCGTTCGTGTCCTGGGATGTGTAGTGTCCTGGTAAATGTGTCGGGCGTATGGGGATAGGGCCTGGGCTGGATTGTGGACGGTGCAGACTCCATGGGCCGATGGGCCTGTTTCTGCACTGTGCCGGTTCTACGTTCCACCATCGCGCCAACTACGACGCGCCCAGTCTAGACCCACGTCTGCTGGGAAGCGAATACCCCAGCGACGGAACACCTTCTGTCGCGCCCACCTCGGCATCCACCTACCCGAGCAGATGACGCCGGCGTCGTTCCTCATGGGGCACGAGTTTGGGCTGGCGAGCTCAAAGTAGCAGGCCCACAGGAAGGGCTCCGAGCCGTTGCAGTTGACCATGCTGCCCCAGGTGCGGCCACTCCCCACGCCAAAGTGGCCACTGTGCGTGGCCGACCGCACAAACCCGCAGCGCAGCTGGCGGCAGACCACCTCGGCGTCGTGTAGGTCCCACTGGATGTCACAGACGGTGCCCCAGGTCCCGTTGGCGTAGCCTTCGATTCTCCCCGAGCACGGGTCCGGTCCATTGGCCAGGCGCAATTTGATATCGGCTGCAAAGAACAGCAGGATGTCAGAAAACTCTCCCAATTTCCACTTTCTACTGATATTATGAAATATTACACGCCCGTATCGCAGATGATCCAGTCTCTCCTTCTAATCTTGCGTTCGCCTATTCTCTCTGCACAGCTAATACATCGAACAGAGAACACGACAGCAAACACAGGCCAACAAGTTGATAAGAACATAAGAACATTAGGTTCATTGGCTATGCTAAAATTGCCCCTTAGTGTCCTGGGATCTGTCGGTTAGAGGGATTAGCAGGTAAAGTGTGTAGGGATATGGGGATAGTGTCTGGGTGGGATTGTGTTCGGTGCAGACTCGATGGGCCGAAGGGCCTGTTTCTGCACTGTAGGGTTCTATTCTATTCTAAGAAATAGGAGCAGGAGTCGGCCATCTGGCCCTTCGAGCCTGCCCCGCCATTCAATAAGATCATGGCTGATCTGTCGTGACTCAGTTCCGATGAAAATGTGCCGGCGTTGGACTGTGTTTCACCTGACGAATGGACTAACCCGAAAGCTTGTGCGTTTACTATCAAATAAATCGGTTGGACTAAAACCTGATGTTGTCAGACTTTTTACTGTGGCTCAGTTCCACTTTCCCGCCCTCTCCTCAGAACCCTTAATCCCCTCGCTTATCAAAAACCTATCAACCCGCATCTTAAAAATATTTAGCGAGGCAGCCTCCACCACTTCAACGGGCAGAGAATTCCAGAGATTCACCACCCGTTGAGTGAAGAAGTTCCTCCTCAACTCTGTTCTAATCCGCCCCCCCCCCCTTTATCTTGAGGCTGTGCTCCCTAGTCCTACTGTCCTTTCTGAGCGGGAAAAGTCTCTCCACCTCTATCCTATCCATCCCATTCATCATCTTATACGTCTCAAATAGATCTCCCCTCATTATTCTAAACTCCAACGAGTACAAGCCCAGATTATTCAGCCTCTACTCATAGTTCAACCCCCTCAACTCCGGCATCAGGCAAGGAAACCTCTTCTGCACTCCCTCCAAGGCCAAAATATCCTTGCGGAAGTGCGGCGCCCAAAACGGCAAAGACCGTTACTCATAATCTCCGTTTTTTTTGGAGGGGGGATATGCTTTTATTTATAAATCTTCAAAACAATCCATGTACTTTATTAAAGAGTTTCTCAATTTCGTAAAATTTATAGGCATGTGTGTGTATGTACCAAAGATTTTTTTTTAAATCTTGATGCTATTATGTGAAAAGTGGAGTAGTTTACGTACTTACCGGTCACAGACATTTTCAGGGGTTCACTATGCGAGGAATTGTAGAGCTGTCCCGAGGTCTTCATTTCGTACTGACACGTGTACGCACCATCGTCCTTCTTCCCCTCCACTGTCAGTTTGAACTGCGCAGGTTTATCCTGGACGGCAGCTGGCGTCGAACCGACTAGCGTCTTGCCGTTGTCCTTGTACAAGTAATAAGTCATGACGGAGAAATACCGTGGGGCTCTGCACAGGAGAGTGACAACGTGACCAGGGAGCAACTGAGCCTGAGGGTGCTCGGCCGAAAGCTGTGGCTCTGGGGGTTCATCTGTAAATGTGAACAAACGCAATCAAAGTGTTTTTCCATTTATCTCAGAAAGGGAGAAGGCGCGACAGTTAGATACAGAACCTGCAGTTTAGGTTCAGAACATAGAACACTTCAACACAAGTTCCTATCCCTACCCACAGGCCTATCTACAACCTTCAATCCCATTAGATCCCACATACTCATCCAGACGTCTCTTAAAAGACCCCAGCGAGTTCGCCTCCACCACCACTGACGGCAGCCGATTCCACTCACTCACCACCCTCTGAGTGAAAAACTTACCCCTGACATCTCCTCTGTCCTTGCACCTTAAGAAATAAGAAATAGGAGCAGGAGTCGGCCATCTGGCCCCTCGAGCCTGCCCCGCCATTCAATAAGGTCATGGCTGGTCTGTCGTGGCTGAGTTCCACATTCCCGCCCTCTTCCCATAACGCTTAATCCCCTCTCTTATCAAAAACCCATCAACCCGCGTCTTAAAAATATTTAGTGAGGCAGCCTCCACCACTTCAACGGGTAGAGAATTCCAGAGATTCACCACCCTTTGAGTGAAGAAGTTCCTCCTCAACTCCGTTCTAAACCGCCCCCCCCCCCTTTATCTTGAGGCTGTGCCCCCTAGTCCTACTGTCCTTTCTGAGCGGGAAGAGTCTCTCCACCTCTATCCTATCCATCCCATTCAACATCTTATACGTCTCAATGTAATCTCTCCTCATTCTTCTAAACTCTAACGAGTACAAGCCTAGTTTATTCAGCCTCTCCTCATAGCTCAACCCCCTCAACTCCGGGATCAGCCGAGTAAACCTCCTCTGCACTCCCTCCAAGGCCAAAATATCCTTGCGTAAGTGCGGCGCCCAAAACTGCACACAGTACTCCAGCTGCGGCCTCACTGGTGCCCTATAAGGCTGCAGATTCCATTCACTCACCAGCCTCTAACTGAAAAACGTACCCCTAACATCTCCTCTGTACCTGCTCCCCAGCACCTGTTTAAACCTGTGTCGTCTCGTAGCGACCATTTCAGCCTCTGAGAATCCACCCTATCTATTCCTCTCAACATCTTATAAACCTCAATCAGGCCACCCCTCAACCTCCGTCTCTCCAGGGAGAAGAGTCCCAGCTCCCTCAACCTATCGTTTCAAAAGCATTTAGGTTGTTCCAAGACTACGATGGGTAAAGAGGGATATGGGCCAAGCGCAGGTAATTGGGGCTAATTTAGGTGTTAAAAACAAAATGGCAGCATGAACAAATTGGGCCAAAGGGACTGTTTCCATACTTGGAGTCACTATGTCAGCGTGAACAAAGAACAAAGAACAACACAGCACGGGAAACAGGCCTGTTGGCCCAACGAGCCCACGCCGCCATCTTAACATTGTGAGTCCCCTCTTCCACCATGACCCTTGTCTATGCTAATGGCACTCCACATTGGAACCAGATTGATGTAACTCAACGCAGTGGAATTACACAATAATTCATGCAAACAATTAATTCTGGACAAATTGATTCAACGGGGCAGGAATCCACTACTTAGCCGTCGACGATTTTCCAGAGTTGATTCAGCTTCCTTGTCCCCGTGGCTAGGATTTCTGATTCCGAATCAGGATCGATTGTCAATCCGATCAGACGCCCCTGAGGTGGGCGGACTAACCCATACCACCAGACTCGTGCTATTGGTATTGCCAAGTGTCTACTCGCACGCTGATCTGCCCCAGTAATAATCGAGAGGGGTGCGAATTTGGTCAGAGTTAATTCATGATACCCGAGGGGATTGGAGTGACGGAGTTTGTAGAGCAACTGGCAGACTAGAAGGATATGGACTAAAAGATTTACGATTGAGATGGAGAGAAATATATTTCCTCAACACAGCGAACGTTTACCAGCCCTGGTTGTTGGAAAGGCTTGAAGGTGAATGGGGAGCTGGCTTTCATAGCGAGGGGGATTGAATATAAATGTAGGGAGGTCTTGCTGCAGCTGTGTAGGACATTGGTGAGACCGCAGCTGGAGTACTGTGTGCAATTTTGGGCGCTGTAATTATGCAAGGATATTTTGGCCTTGGAGGGAGTGCAGAGGAGGTTTACTAGGCTGATAACGGAGTTGAGGGGGTTGAGCTATGAGGAGAGGCTGAATAAACTAGGCTTGTACTCGTTAGAGTTTCGAAGAATGAGGGGAGATCTCATTGAGACGTATAAGATGATGAATGGGATGTTTAGGATAGAGGTGGAGAGACTCTTCCCGCTCAGAAAGGACAGTAGGACTAGAGGGCACAGCCTCAAGATAAAGGGGGAGCGGTTTAGAACGGAGTTGAGGAGGAACTTCTTCACTCAAAGGGTGGTGAATCTCTGGAATTCTCTGCCCGTTGAAGTGGTGGAGGCTGCCTCGCTAAATATTTTTAAGACGCGGGTTAATGGGTTTTTGATAAGCGAGGGGATTAAGGGTTATGGGGAGAGGTTGGGAATGTGGAGCTGAGCCACGACAAATCAGCCATGATCTTATTTAGTGGCGGGGCAGGCTCGATGGGCTAGATGGCCGACTCCTGCTCCTATTTCTTATGTTCTTATTTTCGAAAATAACTAGACAAACGGAGAAATGAGCTTCCATATGGTACATTACGAGGGGCCTCGGGCTTCGGGGAGAGGGGGATGAGGTATAATTCAGATGTTAGAAGGAGATCTTTCACCCCGAGGGTGGTGGGGCCCTGGAATGCACTGCCAAGTAGGGTGGTGGAGGTTGGCACGCTGGAGTTGTTTAAGGTTTACCGAGATAGACACATGAGAAGAGTAGAGATGGAGGGTTACAGGATAACAGGGTTACAGGATGTTCTAAATAAGGATCAAAAGCCTCAGGACATTCCTGGGAATCAATAGATTCCTTGGGCCCGCCCAACGAATTTTATGGCTAACTTGTCTCTTCCGTTTGAGCTTCTGGGGATAAGAACATAAGAACATAAGAAATAGGAGCAGGAGTAGGCCATCTGGCCCTTCGAGCCTACCCCGCCATTCAATAAGATCATATAGAAGCTGTATATATTTATTGATGTCTTATTTTACAGCCATAGGTGATTCGGTTCGCCTTGTTGTCCAACAAGGGGGATACACGCGGTGGGTTCTGCTCTTGAAAGTTGCTTCGAGAGTTGTCTAGTGCTTCACGTACGCTAAAACTGGACCAACTGACGGGCAAGACGACAGCTCAGTGACCATTGCCGTTTGCTGTGTAGACACATGGATTTGGGCCGGTGTCTGTGGGAGTTTACACATCCTCCCCCGCGCTTGCCTCCCGCACCCCAAAAACGTGCTGATTGCTGTCAATAAATTGTCCCTAAATTCCCTCTATCCGGTTGTAATTCCCGAAATTTGCTCACCGTTATTGGGGGGGTCCAGTAGGCGTAGACAAGTGTCAAGAGGTAGAAAAGAGATTGGATTGATGAACTCAATGTATATTAAAATGGCTGTGTTGTTCCTTGTTCGAACCCGGGGTTATGTTTTCAGGATTCAAGGACTCGAAGTTTTTGGGACGAAGGTGAGGACACATTTTCTCACCCATAGTAGCAAGGCACGTGAAATCCAGAGCAAGCAAGTGAGAGGGAAAAAAAAAGCATATCATTCTCTCGAGAAAGAGCTAGATTTGGGTCTTTGTGCGCAGTATAGGTGGGGACAGGTTACTGAATCGGGTGATCGTAATGACTAAATGGAACAGGTTTGATTGGGGATAGTACCTCTCTGATTTGGATTATGGTGTACCGCTATCTTGTGGACGATTTTGGGAAGGGTTCGCGCCATTAACCCCTCGCTCCGAAAGCTTTACCCACTCCTGACCTTTGACTGTGATGGTCTGCTGATCGCTCTGCTCCGAGGTGAACACCAACTCCGACACATCCATGTCAAAGTTACAGGTGTAATTCCCGCTCTGGTGGCTCTGGATGTCCACGATCGTGAAGTTCAGCGATTTCTCGTTCTCCGGGATGGCCAGTGACAGCACGGGGCTCCTCTCGCCCACTCTGTACAGGAACATCCGGCTCCCGGTGTAGAAACTGGGAATGTCACACTGGACGGTCACGTTCTCGCCGCGCATGAAGACGCTGGGAGAGCGGAACACGGAGATTGCTGGCCTCAGTGGTTGTTCTGGGAATGAAGCAAACGCAAAATAAAGGTGGAGATTTCCGAGCAATATTAACCAAAAAAAAGAACAAAATCAGCCCGGGAATTAGGTCCCTCGGCCCAACGAGCCCGCGCCGCCATCTCAACAACACCCTCTCCACCCTTATCGATGCTTATGGCCATCCACATTGAGGGAAAACTAATTTAGGGACAATTTATTCCTGCCAATCAGCCTAACAGCACATCTTTGGGGTGTGGGAGGAAACCGGAGCACCCGGAGAAAACCCACGCAAGCACGGGGAGAATGTGCAGACTCCCACAGACACCGGCCCAAATCCATGTGTCTGCACAGCAATCAGTGATAGTCACTGAGCTGTCGTCTTGCCCAGTATCTGGTCCAGTTTAGGCACACACTAACGACATGAAGCACTAGGCCAATCTCAAACAACCAAGAGCAGCCCCAGTGCGACCCATCGCGTGTATGCCCCTCGTTGGACACGAGGTGGACCGACTCAAAACCTGTGGATTAAAAGAGAAAAAACATTATTATCATACCATACCCATTTACATTACCAGGGACGCCCCAATGCTAATGACCCTTATTTAAAACAATCTCCTATATCCACCCATCTCCAACTCAGTCATGGGCCTGTCTAAGTTACTCTTAAAGGGCTCTAGCGTGTTTTCCTCCACCACCTTACTTGGGAGAGCATTCCATACCACCACTACCCTCTGTGTGAAAAACCTCCCTCTAATATCTGTGTTGTACCATTCCCCCCTCTCCTTAAGCCCGTGGCCCCTCGTACTGTGTGTCTCAATTACAGGAAATAGCTTACCTCTGTTTCCTCTATCTATACCCTTCATAATCTTACATATCTCTATTAGATCTCCCATTAGTCGCCGTGTTTAAAGGGAAAAGAGCCCCAGTTTGTCCATTCTTTCCTCATAACCTTCCATACCAGGCAACATCCCGGTAAACCTCCTCTGCACTCTCTATAGAGTCTCCACTGAACCAATTGTACTCGTTAGAGTTTAGAAGAATGAGGGGAGATCTCATTGAGACATATAAGATGATGAACGGAATGGATAGGATAGAGGTGGAGAGACTCTTCCCGCTCAGAAAAGGCAGTAGTACTAGGGGCAAAGCCTTAAGATAAATGGGGGGGGGGGCGGTTTAGAACGGAGTTGAGGAGAAACTTCTTCACTCAAAGGTTGGTGAATCTGTGGAATTCTCTGCCCGTTGAAGTGGTAGAGGCTAACTCACTAAATATTTTTAAGACGCGGGTTGATGGGTGTTTGATAAGAGAGGGGATTAAGCGTTATGAGGAGAGGGCGGGAATGTGGACCTGAGCCACGACAGATCAGCTATGATCTTATTGAATGGTGGGGCAGGCTAGAAGGGTTAGATGGCCTATCGTATGTTCTATTTCTTACGTTCTTATGTTCTTAATTGCATTGAATACCCATTCTGAAGCTACGGGAGCAAAAGTGAACCCCCAGTAAGTTTATTCCTAGTCGATCAATCTGGAAACTCAGTTAATGTCCCAGGTTCCAATTTCACCGTGTCAGAAGATGGAATTCAAATCCAACAAAAAAAAAAAATCTGGGATTGAGAATCTACTGGTGGCCACGGAAATGTCGTTGTTTGTCGTAGAATGAAATCCTCTTATTGTCGAGGGAACGGAATCAACTTTCCTCATCCGGTTTGGCCGACGTCCGATCCCAGGACCACAACAATATTTGTCTGCTCTCAACTGCTCTCCACAACAAACTAGGGATGGGCAATAGATATAGGCCACCCTGCGATGCACAGACACGGGTCAAGGGCTGGGACGGGTTGGTTGGGCCGAATGGCCTGTTTGTCGTGTTGTGTTAGTCTTTGTTAATAAAACCTTACAAGCTACTGGGCAGACTTCACCCAGAATATTGATGCGGGCTTTCTTCCTTTCCCTTAAGGGAAACCCCACATCATTTGGGGCCATTCCAAAACAAAAAAGTTCACCCAGTTCATCATTGGAATGGAGCGATGACCTTTCGAGAGAAGGTTTAAACGTGCTGGGGCTCTATTCACCGGAATTTGGAATGGGAAGTGATCTCGTTGAAACACACAGATTCGCAAATGGGCAAATAACAACATAAGAAATAGAAGCAGGAGTAGGCCATCTAGCCCCTCGAGCCTGCCCCGCCATTCAATGAGATCATGGTTGATCTGTCGTGGCTCAGTTCCACATTCCCGCCCTCTCCCCATAACCCTTAATCCCCTCTCTTATCTAAAACCCATCAACCCGCGTCTTAAATATATTTAGCGAGGCAGCCTCCACCACTTCAACGGGCAGAGAATTCCAGAGATTCACCACCCTTTGAGTGAAGAAGTTTTTTTCTCAACTCCGTTCTAAACAGCCCCCCCCCCTTTATCTTGAGGCTGTGCCCCCTAGTCCTACTATCCTTTCTGAGCGGGAAGAGTCTCTCCACCACTATCCTATCCATCCCATTCATCATCGTATACGTCTCAAAGAGATCTCCCCTCATGCTTCTAAACTCTAACTGTTTATTCGTTTATTCAGCCTCTCATAGAACATAGAAAATAGAACATTATAGCACAAACAGGCCCTTCGGCCCTCGAGTTGCGCCGATCGCATCAAACCCACCAATCTATAGACCTATCTATAACCCCCAATCCCATTAAACCCCATATACTCATCCAGAAGTCTTTTAAAATACCCCAGCGAGTTCGCCTCCACCACCGACGACGGCAGCCGATTCCATTCACTCACCACCCTCTGAGTGAAAAACTAACCCCTAACATCACCTCTGTACTTCCCTCCCCGCACCTTAAATCTGTGTCCTCTCGTAGCGACCATTTCAACCCGGGGAAATAGCCTCTGAGAGTCCACCCTATCTATTCCTCTCAACATTTTATAAACTTCTATTAGGTCGCCTCTCAACCTTGGCCTCTCCAGGGAAAAGAGTCCCAGCTCCCTCAACCTATCTTCATAAGGCATGCCTCCCAGTCCAGGCAACATCCTTGTAAATCTCCTCTGCACCCTTTCAATAGCTTCTACGTCTTTCCTATAGTGAGGCGACCAGAACTGCGCACAGTACTCCAAATGAGGCCTGACGAGGGTCCTGTAAAGTTGCAGCATTACCTCCCGACTCCTAAACTCAATCCCTCGATTAATGAAGGCGGAGGTGCTTAATGAGTACTTTGCACCAGTATTCACAGTGGAAGCTGATTTGGGAGATCTTGCTATGGACTTGCAGCAGCTGGAAAAGATTGAGTACGTGGACATTAAAGAGGAGGATGTGTTAGAACTTTTGAATTCTATCAAGGTAGATAAGTCGCCGGGACCAGATGGGATGTACCCCAGGATACTGTGGGAGGCCAGGGAAGTGATTGCAGAGCCCTTGGCGATGATCTTTGCGTCGTCAATGGAGACGGGAGAGGTTCCGGAAGATTGGAGGATTGCGGATGTAGTCCCTATTTTCAAGAAAAGGAACAGAGATAGCCCGGGAAATTACCGCCCGGTGTGTCTGACCTCAGTGGTTGGTAAGCTGATGGAGAGGCTTCTGAGGGACAAGATTTACGACCATTTGGAGAGGTTTGACATGATCAGGAATAGTCAGCATGGATTTGTCAAGGGCAGGTCGTGCCTTACGAGCCTAGTTGAGTTCTTCGATAATGTGACTGAACACATTGACGAAGGAAGTGCCGTGGACGTAGTGTACATGGACTTCAGCAAGGCTTTTGATAAGGTCCCCCATGCAAGACTTCTTGAGAAGGTGAGAGGGCATGGGATCCAAGGGCCTTTGGCCTTGTGGATCCAGAACTGGCTTGCCTGCAGAAGGCAGAGAGTGGTTGTGGATGGGTCTTTATCGGAATGGAGGTCAGTCACCAGTGGGGTGCCCCAGGGATCTGTTCTGGGACCCTTGTTGTTTGTCATTTTCATAAATGACCTGGATGAGGAAGTGGAGGGATGGGTTAGCAAATTCGCTGATGACACGAAGGTCGGCGGTGTTGTGGATGGTCTGGAAGGATGTCAAAAGTTGCAGCAGGACATAGATAGGATGCAGGAATGGGCGGAGAAGTGGCAGATGGACTTCAACGCGGATAAATGTGTAGTAGTCCATTTCGGCAGAACCAACGGGATGAACAAGTACACTATTAAGGGCAGGGGTCTTAGTAGCGTTGAAGAGCAGAAGGATCTCGGGGTCCGGGTTCACAGGACTCTAAAATCGGCCTCGCAGGTGGAGGAGGTGGTCAAGAAGGCGTATGGTGTACTGGCCTTCATTAATCGAGGGATTGAGTTTAGGAGTCGGGAGGTAATGCTGCAACTTTACAGGACCCTCGTCAGGCCTCATTTGGAGTACTGTGCGCAGTTCTGGTCGCCTCACTATAGGAAAGACGTAGAAGCTATTGAAAGGGTGCAGAGAAGATTTACAAGGATGTTGCCTGGACTGGGAGGCATGCCTTATGAAGAAAGGTTGAGGGAGCTGGGACTCCTTTCCCTGGAGAGGCGAAGGTTGAGAGGCGACCTGATAGAAGTTTATAAAATGTTGAGAGGAATAGATAGGGTGGACTCTCAGAGGCTATTTCCCCGGGTTGAAATGGTCGCTACGAGAGGACACAGATTTAAGGTGCGGGGAGGGAAGTACAGAGGTGATGTTAGGGGTAAGTTTTTCACTCAGAGGGTAGTGAGTGATTGGAATCGGCTGCCGTCGTCGGTGGTGGAAGCGAACTCGCTGGGGTCTTTTAAAAGACTTCTGGATGAGTATATGGGGTTTAATGGGATTGGGGGTTATAGATAGGTCTATAGATTGGTGGGGTTGATGCGATCGGCGCAACTCGAGGGCCGAAGGGCCTGTTTGTGCTGTAATGTTCTATGTTCTATGTACACCATACGCCTTCTTGACCACCTCCTCCACCTGCGAGGCCGATTTAAGAGTCCTGTGAACCCGGACCCCGAGATCCTTCTGCTCTTCAACGCTACTAAGACCCCTGCCCTTAATAGTGTACTCGTTCATCCCGTTGGTTCTGCCGAAATGGACGACTACACATTTATCCGCGTTGAAGTCCATCTGCCACTTCTCCGCCCATTCCTGCATCCTATCTATGTCCTGCTGCAACTTTTGACATCCTTCCAGACCATCCACAACACCGCCGACCTTCCTGTCATCAGCGAACTTGCTAACCCATCCCTCCACTTCCTCATTCAGGTCATTTATGAAAATGACAAACAGCAAGGGTCCCAGAACAGATCCCTGGGGCACCCCACTGGTGACTGACCTCCATTCCGAAAAAGACCCATCCACAACCACTCTCTGCCTTCTGCAGGCAAGCCAGTTCTGGATCCACAAGGCCAAAGGCCCTTGGATCCCATGCCCTCTCACCTTCTCAAGAAGTCTTGCATGGGGGACCTTATCAAAAGCCTTGCTGAAGTCCACGTACACTACGTCCAGGGCACTTCCTTCGTCAATGTGTTCAGTCACATTATCGAAGAACTCAACTAGGCTCGTAAGGCACGACCTGCCCTTGACAAATCCATGCTGACTATTCCTGATCATGTCAAACCTCTCCAAATGCTCGTAAATCTCCTCAGAGTTCAACCCCCTCAACTCCGGTATCAGCCCAGTAAACCTCCTCTGCACTCCCTCCAAGTCCAAAATATCCTTGCGTAAGTAAGGCGACCAAAACTGCACACAGTACTCCAGCTGCGGCCTCACCAATGCCCTATACAGCCGCAACAAGACCTCCCTACTTTTATATTCAATCCCCCTCGCTATGCAGGCCAGCATCCCATTCGCCTTCCTGACCACCTGCTGCATCTGCAAGCTGGGTTTTTGCGACTCATGCACAAGGGCCCCGAGGTCCCTCTGCACCGTCGCCTGCTGCATTTATGCGCCCCGTAAGTAATCCTCCTTCCTACCATTATTCCTACCAAAGTGGACCACCTCACACTTGCCAACAGTTTCCGATACCTACGTTTCCCATGTCATTCTACCGTTTCATTCAGTTCCCCATGCAAGGACATGCCAAAGGCTTTTCTCCAATCCATATCGGTCCGCCTTGTTGTCCAACGAGGGTCATACACGCAATGGGTCTCACCAGGACTGCTCTTGGATGTTGTTTCGAGAGTTGCATTGTACTTCACGGCATTAGTGCACGCTTAAACTGGGACCAGATACCGGGCAAGACGACAGCTCAGTGACTATCACTGTTTGCTGTGCAGACACATGGATTTGGGCCGGCGTCTGTGGGAGTTTGCGCATTCTCCCAGTGCTTGCGTGGGTTTTCTCCGGGTGCTCCGGTTTCCTCCCACACCCCAAAGATGTGCTCGTAGGTTGATTGGTGGAACAAATTGTCCCCAAATTATTCTCCCCTCAAACTGGATTCCGATCCGGAGTGCCATAAGCGTAGAGAAAGGTCATGGGTGGAAGAGGGAGCTTGCAATGTTAAGATGGCGGCGCGGGCTCGTTGGTCGAAAGGGCCTTTTTCCCGCGCTGTGTTGTTCTTTGTTCTTTGTCCAATGCTTTTACCTCATCAAAACATTCTAATATTTTCGAATAAAAATAAATAAACTGTATCAAATTTGTTAACCCTCCCATCCCACTGCCAAATCCATACCAGATATACCTAATTAAACTATTTTTTTGGAAATTAATTAGCTCGTTCATTCGCTAACTGCTTCGCGACCCACGGATGTAATGTTCTCTGGCCTGCAATTCGCCGTTTCGCCTCTACCAGCCTTCTAAAAGCGGGGAATGGCATTCACCGTGGTTTTGCCGTCTTCCACGTCCTCTGTGGCCTGGGGGGGGGATTAAACACGGTGTCAGGGGCACTGCGATCCCCCACTTCGCTCCCACAGCAACTGGGTTACAACTGTTCCCGGGTCAGGAGATTTCTCCGACTTTTGTCTCCTCACAATCCCCTAGCCTCCTGACGCCGTATATCGAAATGCCAGATTGGTTCTGTTAAAATTGTCCGTTGTGTCTGAAGATGTGTGGCTTAGTTGGACTGGCCATGCTAAATTGTCTATTAATACCAAGTGTGCAGTTCAGGAGGATTTCAGGGTTACAGGGAAAGGGCAGAGGGGGGCTTGAATGGGACACGGCAAAGAGTGCGGAGAGTGCGGAGAGTCTGCAGAAGGATCTAGATAGGCGGGGCGAATGGGCCAGGAATTGGCAAATGTAATTTAATGTTGGCAAGTGCGAGGTGGTCCACTTTGGTAGGAATACTGGTAGGAAGGATTATTACTGACGTGGAGAAAAACTGCAGCAGGCGACGGTGCAGAGGGACCTCGTGGTCCTTGTGCATGAACCCAGCTTGCAGGTGCAGCAGGTGGTCAGGAAGGCGAATGGGATGCTGGCCTTTATCGCGAGGGGGATTGAATATAAAAGTAGGGAGGTCTTGCTGCGGCTGTATAGGGCATTGGTGAGGCCGCAGCTGGAGTACTGTGTGCAGTTTTGGTCGCCTTACTTACGCAAGGATATTTTGGCCTTGGAGGGAGTGCAGAGGAGGTTTACTAGGTTGATACCGGAGTTGAGGGGCTTGAGCTATGAGGAGCGGCTGAATGAACTAGGTTTGTACCCGTTAGAGTTTAGAAGAATGAGGGGAGATCTATTTGAGACGTATAAGATGATGAATGGGATGGATAGGATAAAGGTGGAGAGGCTCTTCCCGCTCAGAAAGTACAGTAGTATGAGGGGGCACAGCCTCAAGATAAAGGAGGGGGGGGGTGCTGTTTAGAACGGTATTGAGGAGGAACTTCTTCACTCAAAGGGTGGTGAATCTCTGGAATTCTCTGCCCGTTGAAGTGGTGGAGGCTGCCTCGCTAAATATTTTCAAGAAGCGGGTTGATGGGTTTTTGATAAGAGAGGGGATTAGGGGTTACGGGGAGACGGCGGGAAGGTGGAGCTGAGCCACGACAGATCAGCCATGATCTTATTGAATGGCGGGGCAGGCTCGAGGGGCTAGATGGCCGACTCCTGCTCCTATTTCTTATGTTTTTATGACATTTGTTTGGACAGTGCGTGAGTTCAGACCCCACTGGTTGTAATGACTGTTAACAGTTTGATCATAGAATCATTAAAACCCTACAGTGCAGAGAGAGGTCCCTCGAGGCCTTCAATCCCACCCAGGCCCTACCACCGTATCCGTACATATTATACCCACTAATCCCTCTAACCTACACATCCCTGGACGCTAAGGGACAATTTAACACGGCCAATCAACCTAACCGCACATCTGTGGACTGTGGGAGGAAACCGGAGTACCCGGAGGAAACCCACGGAGACACGAGGAGAATGTGCAAACTCTACACAGACAGTGTCCCGAGCCGGGAATCGAACCCAGGTCCCTAGAGCTGTGAAGCAGTAATGCTAACCCACTGTGCTACCGTGGGTGAACATTTTTCACCCCGGAGATTAGGACGCTAATTGGGAAGGAGGATTGCGGATGGACAATGTACTCGCTCGTATTCATTTTCCCAACACTTACCCGAGCAGGTGACGTCGGCTTTGAAACCACTATAGCACATCCCGTCGTTCCAGGACAGCGAATAGCATTTCCACAGCAAGGACTCGGTGCCCAGGCAGTGGACGTGAGTCAGGTGTACGGGCTCGCGTGGTGAGGACAAGCGCTCGCCTCGCGAGGAACTCTTCACAAAACCACAGCCCAGGTGTCTACAGATAACGTGGCCCGCTGCCAGGCTCCAGGTGTCTCCACAGACTTTCCCCCAGGTGCCGTTGTAGAAAACCTCCACTGTCCCAGCGCAATCATTCTCCTTGCCCAGAAGGCGGAGCTGTACACCATCTATAGGATCAGTCACAGACACACAAACGTTAGGTCCATAGTCACAACCAATACAAGCCACAGCTCACTGCCACTAATATACAATTGGTTAAATTGAGTCTTCTACCTATAGAGTCCCCTTCTGGCATTGGCAATTACTATCGGCTAGTCCTTCTCCTTTTGATAAGATTTTGTTTGACACAGGGAAACAGAGAAAAGCTACAACACCAACTTGAAGTCTTTACAATTGGGGTTTCTTGAATGAAGAAAAAAATACCCGAGCAGCCGTAGGTCATTGAACCTGTTCCACGACTAATTACAGTCATGGCTACTTATCGAAATAAATAAAATAAGAACATAAGAAATAGGAGCAGGAGTAGGCCATCTAGCCCCTGAAGCCTGCCCCACCATTCAATAAGATCATGGCTGATCTGTCCTGGCTCGGTTCCATATTCCCGCCCTCTCCCCATAACCCTTAATCCCCTCTCTTATCAAAAACCCATCAACCCGCGTCTTAAATTTATTTAGCGAGGCAGCCTCCACCACTTCAAAGGGCAGACAATTCCAGAGATTCACGACCCTTTGAGTGAAGAAGTTCTTCCTCAACTCCGTTCTAAACCGCCCCCCCCCCCCACTTTATCTTGAGGCTGTGCCCCCTAGTCCTACTGTCTTTTCTGAGCGGGAAGAGTCTCTCCACCTCTATCCTATCCATCCCATTCATCACCTTATACATCTCAGTGAGATCTCCCCTCATTCTGACGCTGAATAGTGTGGAAGCACATAGTGATCTAGGTGTAAGTGTACATAGATCCCTGAAAGTTGGGAATCAAGTAGATTGGGTTGTTAAGAAGGAATACGGTGTCTTTATTGATAGGGGGATTGAATTTAAGAGTCATAGCATCATGTTGCAACTGTACACAACTCTGGTGCGGCCGCACTTGGAGTACTGTGTGCAGTTCTGGTCCCCACATTACAGGAACGATGTGGAGACTTTGGAGAGGGTGCAGAGGAGGTTTACCAGGATGTTGCCTGGTATGGAGGGGAGGTCCTATGAGGAGAGACTGAGGGATTTGAGGTTGTTTTCGTTAGAAAGAAGGCGGATAACAGGGGACCTTATTGAATCATACAAGATGATTAGAGGTTTAGATAGGGTGGACAGTGATAGCCTTTTTCCTCGGTTGGAGAAAGCTAGCACGAGGGGGCTTAGCTTTAAATTAAGGGGGGGGGGGTAGTTATAGGACCGATGTCAGGGGTAGGTTCTTTACCCAGAGGGTGGTGAGGGATTGGAATGCCCTGCCTGCTGCAGTTGTAGATGTGCCTAGTTTCTGGGCGTTTAAGAGATCCGTGTATAAGTTTATGGATGGAAAGAGATTGGTTTAGGTTAGTGAGTCATTGCTATTTTATTTGGTCGGCGCAACATCGTGGGCCGAAGGGCCTGTTCTGCGCTGTAATGTTCTATGTTCATTCTTCTAAACTCTAACGAGTACAGACCCAGTCTGTTCAGCCTGTCATAGCTCAACCTCCTCAACTCCGGCATCAGCCTAGTGAACCTCCTCTGCATTCCTTCCAGGGCCAAAATAGCTTTGCGCAGGTGCGGCGGCCCAAAACTGCACACCGTACTCCTGCTGCGGCCTCAACAATGCCCTATACAGCTGCAGCAAGACCTCCCTACTTTTATATTCAATCCCCCTCGCTATGAAGGCCAGCATCCCATTCGCCTTCCTGACCACATGCTGCACCTGCAGGTTGGGTTTTTGCGACTCATGCACAAGGACCCCGAGGTCCCTCTGCACCGTCGCCTGCTGCAGTTTTTCGCCACGTAAGTAATAATACTTCCTACCAATATTCCTACCAAAGTGGACCACCTCGCACTTGCCAACATTAAATTACATTTGCCATTTCCTGGCCCATTCGCCCAGCCTATCTAGATCCTTCTGCAGACTCTCCACACCCTCCGCGCAATTTGCCGTTCCACCAATCTTGATGTCCTCAGCAACTTTCGACACCCTACACTCGGTTCCCTCCTCCATATCATAAATATTTCCCCCCATTCTTCAACGTCCCAACTTTCCTGTCACTCTGTGTCCCTACTATTTGTCCCGGTGTCTCAGTATCCCTGAGTCCTGTTGCATGGTGTTCCTGTGCCCCATGTCTCCATCCATCTGTGCCCTTGTATACTTGAGTCAATTTCTCTCTGTGCCCCTTTGCCCCCTGTGCTTTTTATCTCTGCCCCTGCTTTCGTAGTGTTGCTGTCCCGCTGTGTTCCTGTGTCTCTAGGGCAATGTGGCATGGCCTATCTACCAAAACAATGCATAGTTGTAGACACCTAGAAACAATATTCCATGGCAAATTGGCTTATCCTACATAAGTCTGTATCCTAAGTACAGCCTCAAGATAAAGGGGGGGGGGGGGGTGCAGTTTAGTTCCGAGTTGAGGAGGAACTTCTCCACTCAAAGGGTGGTGAATCTCTGGAATTCTCTGCCCGTTGAAGTGGTGGAGGCTGCCTCGCTAAATATATTTAAGTCACGGGTTTCTGATAGGCAGGGGGATTAAGGGTTATGGGAAGAGGACGGGAATGTGGAACTGAGTCACGACAGATCAGACATGATCTTATTGAATGGCGGGGCAGGCTCGAGGGGCCAGATGGCCTACTCCTGCTCCTATTTCTTATGTTCTTAAGTAACAATTGGCTATAATATCTAATCCACTCTTCGGCATGTCTTTTGACACTGAGGGACGCTTTAGAATTGTCAATCCGTCTATAATCAGGATCAGTTTGGAGCATCGACGGAGTCAAAGTGCAGATTGGACCAGCCGCAGTTATAACTCGTGGGGAACCTTGGGTATTAACGGGACGATAAATGTTGAGCTGCCTGCCGCGTGATATTCCTCGACACGTCTTCCGTGGAATCTATGATGGTCAGAGTGGCCTCCAGAGTGACAAACCTTTCACTGTCCGGAAACTGACTGACCACGCCAGCCCTGCGAAGCCTGATCTCTGTTTCTCGATGGCGAAGGTACACTTACCGTGCACCGTAATGTTCACCACCGTGCTTGCGGACGAGTTGATCCAAAGCCTCTGGGAGGAGAATGCCTGGTACGTGCAGAAGTAACTCCCCTCGTGTTTCTTTTGGAGGTAGGCTATATTGAACATGACGAAGGGAGACGAGTCGGAGGTCTGGGAGCTGACCACGGTATCTTCGCTCTCCCTGTATAGATAAAACCGGCAGTTCTCAAACTGCTCGGGTGCCTCGCACCGAATGGTAACGCTCTGCCCTTGGACAAATACACTCGCCCGTCTACTGAACCCAATTGTTGGGGGCTGAAGGAAATCTGCAAGAAGAACAACAATGACCTTCATTGGATATCCTTTCTCTGCAACAAAACCCAGGCGTGTGATTCAGGAACAAAGAACAAAAACAACCCGGGGAAACAGGCCCAACGAGATCACGCCGACATCTCAACATCACCTTCTCCACCCATGACCCTTTTCTACTGTTTTATGGCCATCCACATTGAGGGAAAACTAATTTAGGGACAATTTATTACCTCCAATCAGCCTAACAGCACATCTTTGGGGTGTGGGAGGAAACCGGAGCACCCGGAGAAAACCCACGCAAGCACGGGGAGAATGCGCAAACTCCCACAGACACCGGCCCAAATCCATGTGTCTGCACAGCAATCAGTGATAGTCACTGAGCTGTCGTCTTGCCCAGTATCTGGTCCTGTTTAGGCACACACTAACGACATGAAGCACTAGGCTATTCTCGAACAACCAAGAGCAGCCCCAGTACAACCCATCGCGTGTGTGCCCCTCGTTGCACACCAAGGCGAACCAACTTAAAACCTGTGAATTAAGAGAGAAAAAAACAGTATTATCATACTATACCCATTTACATTACCAGGAACGTTCCCAATGAACCTTATTTAAAACAATCTCCTATATCCACCCATCTCCAACCCACTCATGTGCCTGTTTAAGTTACTCTTAAACAACTCCAGCGTGTTTGCCTCCACTACCTTATTTGGCAGAGCATTCCATACCTCCCAGTACTCTCTGAGTGAGGATTTTGAGATGTTGTTTTACATTTCATTCCGGAAGCGGCGGAATTTAAATCCAATCGTTCAGTTGAGTTGGGATATCTTCCAATAAATATCAATGATTTTTCTCTGCACCCTAGCCATGAATGTAAGACTACACTCTACACATTCTTACTTTATGAATGGTATTCTCTGTCTGTTGGGCGTGAAATAAACATTTTTTTTTAACCGTAGGCTCGCAGATATGACAGTAATACGTCGACTCGAATGCTGGCTGAGGGATGGTGAAGGAATCAGCCATTAATGAGGCTTGTAAAACAAACACGACGCATCTTCCTGTCTCACTCTCTCTGTCTCCCTGTCTATCTCTCTCTCTCCCTCTCCCCCTCCACATGCCTTCCTGCCGCAGCACCTCTGTGTCTCGGTGCCACTCTCGGAGTGAGATTCACACAGCATCCCTTAACAAACAAAAACGTAGCATCAACGCAGTCCAAATTTTGATGCCCAGGTTCGCGTTTCACAGATAACTCCAAACAAAACTTGGAAGGACTTAAGTACAAAATGAAAATCAAAAGTTGGGGTATTGTTTTGCAACACGTTGTTCTTTTGACAGTGTAGAACATGGAACATTTCAGCGCAGTCCAGGCCCTTTGGCCCTCCATGTTGCGCCGACCAGTGGAACCAATCTAATGACTCTCTAACCTAAACTATTCCAATGTTATCCATATGTCTATCCACTGACCATTTGAACGCCCTTAAAGTTGGCGAGTCCACAACTGCTGCAGGCAGGGCATTCCACGCCCTTACTACCCTCTGAGTAAAGAACCTACCTCTGACATCCGTCCTATAATTACCACCCCTTAATTTAAAGCTATGTCCCCTCGTGTTAGCCATCACCATCCGAGGATAAAGGCTCTCACCCGATCTAACCCTCTCATCTTCTTGTCTGCCTCAATCAGGTCACCTCCTAACTTCTTCCCTCCGATGAAAATAACCTCAAGTCCCTCAGCCTCTCCTCATAAGACCTTCCCACCATACCAGGCAACATCCTGGTAAACCTCCTCAGCACCCTCTCCAAAGCCCCCACATCGTTCTTATAATGCGGCGACCAGAACTGTACACAATACTCCAAGTGCGGCCGCAACAGAGTTTTGTACAGTTGTAACATGACCTCACGGCTCTGAAATTCAATCCCTCTACCAATAAAAACTAACACACCGTAAGCCTTCTTAACAACTTGGGTACTAACTTTCAGAGAGCTATGCACATGTACCCCGAGATCCCTCTGCTCATCCGCACTACAGTGTGGTGTGTCAAAAGCTGAAATAAGATGCTTCTGTACCAGATATTCCGACCTTCTTTGCTAATTCATGTATCAGGTTGGTGCAGAGGTTATTTCGAGTATTTATCCCGGCAGAATGAATTATTTCAGTAACTTCTACCTGTCCAATGTTTGATGAAGATGAAGGAAGCAATAAGCAAAATGAGAGGCAGAGGGAGTCACTCCATTGGAATTTGATCCGTAATCGCTTTGTGGCAGTTTCTATTTGATCATTTTGCATTTCTGAATCCTGACACTGCTGGCCCTCGTGGTCAACATGACGATGGCTTTGAAAAGCTAAACACGTGGACCAAACGGAGCACCTCAACACAGGACTGAGTACAGGCTCTAGGATGAGACTGCTCTGAGATTTAAATTAAATTTCATTTAAAGGTGGATAAGTAACATAAGAACATAAGAAATAGGAACAGGAGTAGGCCATCTTGTCCTTCGAGCCTGCCCCGCCATTCAATAATATCATGGCTGATCTGTCGTGGCTCAGTTCCACATTCCGGCCCTCTCCCCATAACCCTTAATCCCCTCTCTTATCAAAAACCCATCAACCCGTTTCTTTAAAATATTTAGCGAGGCAGCCTCCACCACTTCAACGGGTAGAGAATTCTAAAGATTCACCTCCCTTTGAGTGAAGAAGTTCCTCCTCAACTCCGTTCTAAACCGCCCCCCCTTTATCTTGAGGCTGTGCCCCCTAGTCCTACTGTCCTTTGTGAGCAGGAAGAGTCTCTCCACCTCTATCCTATCCATCCCATTCATCATCTTATACGTCTCAATGAGATCTCCCCTCATTCTCCTAAACTCTAACGAGTAGAAGCCTAGTTTATTCAACCTCTCCTCATAGCTCAACCCCCGCAACTCCGGCATCAGCCGAGTAAACCTCTTCTGCACTCCCTCCAAGGCCAAAATATCCTTGCGAAGTGCGGCGACCAAAACTGCACACAATATTCCAGCTGCGGCCTCACCAGTGCCCTGTACAGTTGCAGCAAGACCTCCCTACTTTTATATTCAATCCCCCTCGCTATGAAGGCCAGCATCCCATTCGCCTTCCTGACCACCTGCTGCACCTGCAGGCTGGGTTATTGTGACTCTTTCATTTTTTTTCCCATTTCTCTCTGTTTGTGATTCATCTCGGGAAGATCTATGCCACCATCTCTCTATGCTCATGTGTTATTTTTATCAGTGTGTCTCTGCGCATTGCGTCTTTGTGTCTCAAGCTCACAGCCTCACACAATCTCTGTGTCGATGTGTCTGACTCTATCTGCATTTCTTCATCTTTCTCACTGTGTTTCTGTATCTGTTTTGTCCCTCTATCTCTGTGGCCCTCCCTCTCTAGACCCTTATGTCTTTCTCTGCCTCTTTAATTTCAATGGGTGCTATTCTGGTTGGCGGTTGGTGACTAGTGGAGTGCCGCAGGGATCGGTGCAGGGGCCTCAATTATTTACCATTTTTATAGATGATCTGGAGGAGGGGGCTGAGTGTAGGGTGTCGAAATTTGCTAATGACTCCAAGATGAGTGGAAAAGCAAACTGTACAGAGGATGTGGAGAGTCTGCAGAGGGATCTGGATAGGCAGAGCGAGTGGGCGAGGACCTGGCAGATGGAGTATAATGTTAGCAAGTGTGAGGTTATCCACTTTGGCAGGAATATTAGGAGGAGGGATTATTATTTAAAGGCCGAAATGCTGAAGCAGGCGACGGTGCAGAGGGACCTCGGGGTCCTTGTGCATGAATCGCAAAAACCCAGCTTGCAGGTGCAGCAGGTGGTCAGGAAGGCGAATGGGATGCTGGCCTTCATAGCGAGGGGGATTGAATATAGAACATAGAACATAGAACATTACAGCACAAACAGGCCCTCCGGCCCTCGAGTTGCGCCCATCACATCAACCCCACCAATCTATAGACCTATCTATAACCCCCAATCCCATTAAACCCCATATACTCATCCAGAAGTCTTTTAAAAGTCCCCAGCGAGTTCGCCTCCACCACCGACGACGGCAGGCGATTCCATTCACTCACCACCCTCTGAGTGAAAAACTTACCCCTGTACTACCCCTGTACATCACCTCTGTACTATCCTCCCCGCACCTTGAATCTGTGTCCTCTCGTAGCGACCATTTCAACCCGGGGAAATAGCCTCTGAGAGTCCACCCTATCTATTCCTCTCAACATTTTATAAACTTCTATCAGGTCGCCTCTCAACCTTCGCCTCTCTAGGGAAAAGAGTCCCAGCTCACTCAACCTACCTTCATAAGGCATGCCTCCCAGTCCAGGCAACATCCTTGTAAATCTCCTCTGCACCCTTTCAATAGCTTCTACGTCTTTCCTATAGTGAGGCGACCAGAACTGCGCACAGTACTCCAAATGAGGCCTGACAAGGGTCCTGTAAAGTTGCAGCATTACCTCCCGACTCCTAAACTCAATCCCTCGATTAATGAAGGCCAGTACACCATACGCCTTCTTGACCACCTCCTCCACCTGCGAGGCCGATTTAAGAGTCCTGTGGACCCGGACCCCGAGCTCCTTCTGCTCTTCAACGCTACTAAGACTCCTGCCCTTGATAGTGTACTCGTTCATCCCGTTGGTTCTGCCGAAATGGACGAGTACACATTTATCCGCGTTGAAGTCCATCTGCCACTTCTCCGCCCATTCCTGCATCCTGTCTATGTCCTGCTGCAACTTTTGACATCCTTCCAGACCATCCACAACACCACCGACCTTCGTGTCATCAACGAACTTGCTAACCCATCCCTCCACTTCCTCATCCAGGTCATTTATGAAAATGACAAACAGCAAGGGTCCCAGAACAGATCCCTGGGGCACCCCACTGGTGACTGACCTCCATTCCGAAAAAGACCCATCCACAACCACTCTCTGCCTTCTGCAGGCAAGCCAGTTCTGGATCCACAAGGCCAAAGGCCCTTGGATCCCATGCCCTCTCACCTTCTCAAGAAGTCTTGCATGGGGGACCTTATCAAAAGCCTTGCTGAAGTCCATGTACACTACGTCCACGGCACTTCCTTCGTCAATGTGTTCAGTCACATTTTCGAAGAACTCAACTAGGCTCGTAAGGCACGACCTGCCCTTGACAAATCCATGCTGACTATTCCTGATCATGTCAAACCTCTCCAAATGCTCGTAAATCTTGTCTCTCAGAAGCCTCTCCATCAGCTTACCAACCACTGAGGTCAGACTCACCGGGCGGTAATTTCCCGGGCTATCTCTGTTCCCTTTCTTGAAAATAGGGACTACATCCGCAATCCTCCAATCTTCCGGAACCTCTCCCGTCTCCATTGACGACGCAAAGATCATCGCCAGGAGCTCTGCAATCACTTCCCTCGCCTCCCACAGTATCCTGGGGTACATCCCATCTGGTCCCGGCGACTTATCTATTTTGATAGAATATAAAAGTAGGGAGGTCTTGCTGCAGCTGTATAGGGCATTGGTGAGGCCGCAGCTGGAGCACTGTGTGCAGTTTTGGGCGCCATACTAACAGGAGGATATTTTGGCCTTGGAGGGAGTGCAGAGGAAGTTCACTAGGCTGATACCGGAGTTGAGGGGGTTGGACTATGAAGAGAGACCAAATAGATTGGGTCTGTACTCGTTGGAGTTTCAAAGGATGAGGAGGGATCTTATAGAGACGTATAAGATAATGAAGGTGTTGGATAGGGGAGAGGTAGAGAGATTCTTCCCGCTCAGAAAGGAAAGCAGGACTAGAGGGCACAGCCTCAAGATAATGGGGGGGAGAGTTTAGATCAGAGTTGAGGAGGAACTTCTTCACTCAAAGGGTGGTGAATCTCTGGAATTCTCTGCCCATTGAAGTGGTGGAGGCTGCCTCGCTCAATATATTTAAGTCACGGGTAGATAGGTTTCTGAGAGACAGGGGAATTAAGAGGAGAAAGCAGGAAAGTGGAACTGATCCACCTCAGATCAGCCATGATCTTATTGAATGGCGGGGCAGGATCGAAGTGCTAGATGGCCGACTCCTGCTCCTAATTCTTATGTTCTTATTTTTTTTATGTTCTCTGTACGATACTGCGCACCTCTGCTGGATGCCCGGGTGATAATTAAGACGATGGAATTTTGAAATTTACACAAGAATAGTTTTCACACGAGAAGGTAAAATAACGCAACATTATTGGTAATTATAACATCACTTGCCTTTTATGTTAACTTCCAGGGCCTCGCTCTTTCCCGAACTATACGTCTTGCCAGCAATTTCGATGTCATAATTACAGGTATAATTGCCCTTGTTCTCCGCCGTAATGTTAAGAACTTCGAAGGTGACCGTAAAGTCCCTGGCATTCGGAATCTTGGACATGATGGGGTGTAAATCATTGTCTTTGTACAGGTAGAACTTAACGGCTGAGTAGAAGCCTTTGGTGGAACATTTGATCTTCAGGTCCTCCCCACTCACAAAAATGTTATATTTCCGACCATGGAAAATGACAGCTTGTGGAGCTTGCTCTGTAATCAGAGGAAGGGAATGAAAAGAAAACCGGGATGCCTTTGACTCATCGAGGTGAGAAATACAACAGAGCAAATGCTGTCGATGTTATGAATGATGTAACGGTGTGCCCATCCTGGTCACATCCTGTCTGAAACAATTTGCATGAAATATGAAAAGCCGGTTTACTCAAACCTTCGATATACCGAGATCGGCAAGTCCATCGTTACGGATGTAGAGCAATGGATATATCAAAGGGCTGACAGGGAATGATCGGGAGAGAAATATAGAGGGATAATTCGGAAGGTATTGGGTAGAGGAGCAGACGGAGATGAATGTATAGATTGAGAGACAAATAGAGAGAGGGATAGAGAGGAAGAGACACAGAGACAGACAGACAGACAGAGAAAGAAATAGAGACAGGAAATGACATAGATGTTCAGACAGATTAATAGATAGGTCACAGAGATAGATAGATAGATCGATGGACAGATAGATACATAGATAGTTAGATAGATAGATATATGGATAGATAGATAGATAGATAGATAGATAGATAGATAGATAGATAGATAGATAGATAGATAGATAGATAGATAGATAGATAGATAGATAGATAGATAGATAGATAGATAGATAGATAGATAGATAGATAGATAGATAGATAGATAGATAGATAGATAGATAGATAGATAGATAGATAGATAGATAGAAAGAGGAAGACAGAAATGAACGAAGAAGGAAACAAGGGAAAAAAAGGAAGAAAGGAAGAATGAAAGGATGACAGAAAGAAAGAAAAGGGAAAGAAAGAAGAAAAGAAGGAAAGAAAGAACGAAACAAATATAGACAAACATGTTTGGACGCTGATGGGTCAGCGTGTGTACCGGGAGATGAGGAAGGCAAACGGATAGCGTGGTAATGGAGATAGGCAGAGATACAGACAGAGTGTGTGATCGTTAAAATGGTTGATCATGGATACGAAGCCATAGATCAAGGCGATATTGGTCTCTCTATCTTACCGGAATTGCAAATGACACCAGCGTCCTCCACGTGGTTGCAATTGTGTTCACCGATTGGCCTCAGGGTGCACTGCTGCAGGTTGCTCTCGGTCCCCAAGCAGTTGACGTCGTCCAGCCAGATATCCTCGGTGCCTTCGCCGAACTGAGCTGTGCCCCGCGCCGACTCGGCGAAACCGCATTTCAGCTGGCGGCACACGACCACGGCATCCGCCATGTCCCAGTAATCATCACAAATCGTACCCCAGGTCCCGTTATAAAAAACCTCCACCCTTCCCGAGCAGACACTGTCTCCGTCCACCAGGCGCAAGAGGAGGGCCTCTGGGGTAAAGAGGAGAAGACACGTGTAAGACAAGGGTTCCAGGTGAGTTTCTCTCTGTATGTTGCACCACATAGCAAATCCAACTGAACTAATTATGTATACAAACTCGAGCCTGAAGAGTAATTCATGAACAACAGAACAAAGAACAAAAACAGTCCGGGAAACAACACATTTTTGGGGTGTGGGAGGAAACCGGAGCACCCGGAGAAAACCCACGCAAGCAAGGGGAGAATGTGCAAACTCCCACAGACACCGGCCCAAATCCATGTGTCTGCACAGCAATCAGTGATAGTCACTGAGCTGTCGTCTTGCCCAGTATCTGGTCCCAGTTTAGGCACACATTAACGATGTGAAGCACTAGGCCAATCTCGAACATCCAAGAGCAGCCCCAGTACGACCCATCGCGTGTGTGCCCCTCGTTGGACAACAAGGCGGACCGACTTAAAACCTGTGAATAAATAGGGAAAAAAACATTATTATCATACCATATCCATTTACATTACCAGGGATGTCCCAATGCTACTGAACCTTTTTTAAAACAATCTCCTGTATCCTCCATACCAAACCCACTCATGTGCCTGTCTAAGTTACTCTTAAATAAGTTTCATGTTGAAGGCACGAGTGATTGCTGTAATGATAAAATCTGTATCGGACAAAAATCTCTGGGGGAAGCAGTGAACATGATGTGGGCTAATAATATGGCGACTGAGAACATAAGAACATAAGAAATAGGAGCAGGAGTAGGCCATCTAGCCCATCGAGCCTGCCCAGCCATTCAATAAGATCATGGCTGATCTGTCGTGGCTCAGTTCCACTTTCCCGCTTTCTCCCCATAACCCTTAATCCCCTCTCTTATCAAAAACCCATCAACCCGCTTCTTAAAAATATTTAGCGAGGCAGCCTCCACCACTTCAACGGGCAGAGAATTCCAGAGATTCACCATCCTTTGAGTGAAGAAGTTCCTCCTGAACTCCGTTCTAAACCTCCCCCCCCACTTTATCTTGAGGCTGTGCCCCCTGGTCCTACTGTCCTTTCTGAGCGGGAAGAGTCTCTCCACCTCTATCCTATCCATCCCATTCATCATCTTATACGTCTCAATGAGATCTCCCCTCATTCTTCTAAACTCTAACGAGTACAAGCCTAGTTTATTCAGCCTCTCCTCATAGCTCAACACCCTCAACTCCGGTATCAGCCGAGTAAACCTCCTCTGCACTCCCTCCAAGGCCAAAATATCCTTGTGCAGGTGCGGCGCCCAAAACTGCACACAGTACTCCTGCTGCGGCCTGAAAATAGATTATGTTCTTATGTTCTTATATTCATGTGTGCCCTGTTACTCGGAGAAAGCTGATCTCCTGACAGATGCACAACCCTCAGCAAAATACTCCGATTAGTTAGTTCCAGTCCTTGTTGTCTCTGTTAGCGAGTGAGGTCAGCGTCAGCATCATCGCTACTAGGACGCGAGACAAAGCAGCCTGGGGATCAGTAACAAGGGATTAACGACTGAAGAGACGAAAATCCACGTCTGGGCCTTGCTGTCGCTGGAACACAATTCCAAACAAAACAGAACAGAAAAAAAAACGAGGAAGAAAGAAAAAAGAGGAAAAGTACAACACGGGAAGCATCCCATCGATCCCCCAAGCCCGAGCTGGTCATGTTGCCCTGACTAAACTAAAAACAAAACCCTTCAAGGCCAATGTAAAATATAGAACATAGAACATTACAGCGCAGAACAGGCCCTTCGGCCCACGATGTTGCGCCGACCAGTTTTTTTTTTAAACACTGACCCACGAATCTAAACCAATCCCTTTTCGTCCATAAACCTATCCACAGATCTCTTAAACGCCCCCAAACTAGGCGCATTTACAACCGCATTTACAACCGCATTCCAATCCCTCACCACCCTCTGGGTAAAGAACCTACCCCTGACATCCGTCCTATAACTACCCCCCCTTAATTTAAAGCCATGCCCCCTCGTGCAAGCTTTCTCCATCCGAGGAAAAAGGCTATCACTATCCAGCCTATCTAAACCTCTAATCATCTTATATGTTTCAATAAGATCCCCTCTTAGCCGCCTTCTTTCCAGCGAAAACAACCCCTCTTAGCCGCCTTCTTTCCAATGAAAACAACCCCAAATCCCTCAGTCTCTCCTCATAGTCCCCTCCATACCAGGCAGCATCCTGGTAAACCTCCTCTGCACCCTGTCCAAAGCCTCCACATCCTTCCTGTAATGTGGGGACCAAAACTGCACACAAAACTCCAAGTGTGTCCGCACCAGAGTAGTGTACAGTTGCAACATGACACTGCGACTAATAAATTCAATCCCCCTACCAATAAACGCCAAGACACCGTATGCCTTCTTAACAACCTTATCTACTTGATTCCCAACTTTCAGGGATCTATGTACACATACACCTAGGTCCCTCTGCTCCTCCACACTATTCAATGTCCTCCCGTTAGCCCTATACTCAACACATCTGTTATTCCTACCGAAATGAATTACCTCATACTTCTCCGCATTAAACTCCATCCGCCACCTCACAGCCCAGCTCTGCAACCTTTCTAAAGTCATCCTGCAAACTATGACACCCTTCCTCAAAATCTACCACACCACCGACTTTGGTGTCATCAGCAGATTTACTAATCCACCCAACTATACCCTCATCCAGATCATTAATAAAAATTACAAACAGCAGTGGCCCCAAAACAGATCCCTGAGGCACACCACTCGTAACCGAACTCCATGACAAATATTCACCATCAACCACCACCCTCTGACTCCTATCTGCTAGCCATTTCCTGATCCAAGTACCTAGATCACCCCCAATCCCATTCATCTGCATTTTCTGCAGAAGCCTACCATGGTAAACCTTATCAAACGCCTTGCTAAAATCCATATACACCACATCAGCTGCCTTACCCCTATCCAACTCTTTGGTCTCTTTCTCAAAGAACTCAATAAGGTTAGTAAGATACGACCTACCCGCTACAAAACCATGCTGACTGTCTTTAATCAATTCATTACTCTCCAAATTACTATAAATCCTATCCCTAATAATTATTTCTAAAACCTTGCCCACAACAGAAGTAAGACTCACCGGTCTATAATTCCCGGGGAAGTCTCTGTTCCTCTTTTTAAACAATGCAACAACATTCGCTGTCCTCCAATCTTCCGGTACTATACCAGAGACAAACGATGACCTGAAGATCAGAGCCAGAGGCTCTGCAATCACCTCTCTTGCCTCCCACACAATCCTAGGGTAAATCCCATCCGGCCCAGGGGACTTATCTACTTTCAAGCCCTCTAGAATATCCCGCACATCCCCGGATTCAACTGCAATACCATCTATTTTACACCCCTGCACCCTAGTGTCCTCCTCAGCTACATTCATGTCCCCTTGCGTGAACCCCGAAGAGAAATATTGGTTCAATGCCTCTCCAATCTCTTCCAGTTCCACACACAACTTCCCTCTACTGTCTATAACTGGCCCTAATCTTGCCCTAATCAACCTTCTGTTCTTGACATACCAATAGAACGCCTTGGGATTCTCCTTCATCCTATCAGCCAAAGTCATTGTCCCTGTCAGGCATGGAGGAATTGGTAGATCTAGGGAACCGTGCTGCACTAAAAGAGTTGAGTCGATGGTTAAAAAGAAAAAAGAGGCTTATGTTCGGATGAGATTTGAGGACTCAGGTAGTGCACTAGAAAGCTTTAGATTGTCTAGGAGGGAGTTGAAGAGTGAGTTAAGAAGGGCTAAAAGAGGACATGAGAAGACTTTGGCTGATAGGATTAAGGAGAATCCTATGGCGTTCTATAGGTATGTCAAGAATAGAAGGTTGGGCAGGGCAAGATTAGGGCGTTACAGACAGCAGAGGGAAGTTGTGTGTGGAACCGGCGTAGATTGGAGAAGCATTGAACCAATATTTCTCTTCGGTGTTCACGCAGGGGGACATGAATATAGCTAAGGAGGACACTGGGTTGCAGGGGTGTAAAATAAACAGTATTACGGTTGATAAGGGAGATATGCTGGATATTCTTGAGGGGTTGAAAATAGGTAAGTCCCCTGGTCCGGATGGGATCTACCTTAGGATTCTCTGGGAGGCTAGAGAGGTGATTGCAGAGCCTCTGGCTCTGATCTTCAGGTCGTCATTGGTCTCTGGTGTAGTCCCGGAGGATTGGAGGATAGCGAATGTTGTCCCATTGTTTAAGAAGGGGAACAGAGACTTTGCCGGGAATTATAGACTGGTGAGTCTTACTTCTGTTGTGGGCAAGGTTTTAGAAAAAATTATTAGGGATAGGATTTATAGTTATTTGGAGTGTAATGAATTGATTAGAAATAGTCAGAATGGTTTTGTAGCGGGTAGGTCGTGCCTTACTAACCTTATTGAGTTTTTTGATAAGGTGACCAAAGAGGTGGATGGGGGCAAGGCACTTGATGTGGTATATATGGATTTTAGTAAGGCGTTCGATTAAGGTTCACCATGGTAGGCTTCTGCAGAAAATGCAGATGTATGGGATTGTGGGTAATCTAGGAAATTGGATCAGAAATTGGCTGTCAGATAGGAGACAGAGGGTGGTGGATGATGGTAAATATTCATCATGGAGTTCGGTTACGAGTGGTGTGCCTCAGGGATATGTTTTGGGGCCACTGCTGTTTGTAATCTTTATTAATGATCTGGGTGAGGGTATAGTTGGGTGGATTAGTAAATTTGCTGATGACACCAAAGTAGGAGGTTTGGTGGATTGTGAGGAAGGGTGTCATAGTCTGCAGGGAGACTTAGATAGGTTGCAGAGCTGGGCCGAGAGGTTGCGGATGGAATTTAATGCGGAGAAGTGTGAGGTAATTCACTTCGGTAGGAGCAACAGATGTGTCGAGTATAGGGCTAACGGGAGGACCTTGAATCGTGTGGATGAACAGAGGGATCTAGGTGTAAGTGTACATAGATCCCTGAAATGTGGGAATCAAGTAGTTAAGGTTGTTAAGAAGGCGTACGGTGCCTTGGCGTTTATTGATAGGGGGATTGAATTTAAGAGTCGCAGCGTCATGTTGCAACTGTACACTACTCTGGTACGGCCGCACTTGGAGTATTGTGTGCAGTTCTGGTCCCCACATTACAGGAAGGATGGGGAGGCTTTGGAGAGGGTGAGAGGAGGTTTACTAGGATGTTGCCTGGTATGGTGGGGAGGTCCTATGAGGAGAGACTGAGGGATTTGGGGTTGTTTTCGTTGGAAAGAAGGCGGCTAAGAGGGGATCTTATTGAAACATATAAGATGATTAGAGGTTTAGATAGGGTGGATAGTGATAGCCTTTTCCTCGGGTGGAGAAAGCTAGCACGAGGGGGCATGCCTTTAAATTAAGGGGGGGGGGGTAGCTACAAAACGGATGTCAGGTGTAGGTTCTTTACCCAGAGGGTGGTGAGGGATTGGAATGCCCTGCCTGCTGCAGTTGTAGATGCTCCTAGTTTGGGGGCGTTTAAGAGATCTGTAGATAGGTTTATGGATGAAAAGGGGTTGGTATAGGCTAGTGGGGCGTTGTTTTTGTAACTGGTCGGCGCAACATCGTGGGCCGAAGGGTCTATTCTGCGCTGTAATATTCTATGTTTTATGTTCTATCCACTGACCATTTGAACGCCCTCAAAGTTGGCAAAGTTGACCCAATCTGGCGTCCCAACCAGCTGTTACAACCGGCAAATTATTCCATTAATATTGTCCCTCTAATATGGCAGAGTAGTTTGTTTTCGCTTTGCCACTCACCTTCAGTAGCCACGCTCTCCAACACGACTACAGCTGAAAAAGCAGAGGCAAAATATCAGTGGTTCTGAAGATAAAGGTACGTAGAAAACATACTAAAATACAGGAGACTTGAAAGAGTGTTTTATGTCTGTGCAGTGCACGTGCGATGGGCCGTTTGGGAAGACGGTTCTCTTAAGAACATAAGAAATATGAGCAGGAGTAGGCCATCTAGCCCTTCGAGCCTGCCCCGCCATTCAATAAGATCATGGCTGATCTGAAGTGGATCAGTTCCACTTTCCCGCTTTCTCCCCTTAATTCCCCTGTCCGTCAGAAATCTATCTACCCGTGACTTAAATATATTCAGCGAGGCAGCCTCCACCACTTCAACGGGCAGAGAATTCCAGAGATTCAACACCCTTTGAGTGAAGAAGTTCCTCCTCAACTCCGTTCTAAACCTCCCCCCCCCCTTTATCTTGAGGCTGTGCCCCCTAGTCCTGCTGTCCTTTCTGAGTGGGAAGAATCTCTCTACCTCTACCCTATCCATCCCATTCATTATCTTATACGTCTCTATAAAATCCCCCCTCATCCTTCTAAACTCCAACGAGTACAGACCCAGTCTATTTAGTCTCTCACTAAAGTTCTCCTTTGTTTAATGATAAATTATTACCTCTCTGGAACACATTGTTATAAAAAACACAATTAAGATGCATTCGTCTAAAAATCTCTGATAACAATGTTTTTATTAGAAAAAAAGTACAAACACTTCTAACCCCTGGGTATATATTACACAGACATAACCTAACCACTCATACTCACCACTCAAACATCTCAGAAAACACTGTTACCCACAGTCTACTGCCCCCACTCCCCCCACCACCCCCGACACTCATCAACCTCCGCACCTCCACCCCCCACCCCCCCCCCCACCCCCCCCCCCCCCCCACACACACACACACACACACACATACCGATCCCACATTCACTTCACGGTACCGTTCCATCAGTGGATTCCCACATTCCCACTAGCAGGTCAATCTGCCCACTACGTCACAGGGAATTCCCCACACGTCCTGATCCCTGATCCATTCAACCTGTCACGTGTCCTGACTCCTGTCGAATTAACTGCACGTTCCGACACCTCAACGTCACATCCGGTGTAGACTGGGGTACAGTGATGTTGCCAAGACACAGAAGGAGTTGCCCGCTATTCTCCGTAACTGGAATGTTACAGACAGAGATACACCTGTCTGGAAGATCTGAATTTCCTCACCCCTGCGACGTTGCAAAGTTTGAATGGACTGATTTTAACACTTCCTTCAGCTAACACATTCAATCTCTATTCAATCCAGGTTCAATTTTGGTATTGGCACATTAACTAGATTACCACTTAATGCTAGAAAGGATTGTAGGACTAGGGGGCACAACCTCAAGATAAAGGGGGGGGGGGGCGGTTTAGAACGGAGTTGAGGAGGAACTTCTTCACTCAAAGGGTGTTGAATCTCTGGAATTCTCTGCCCGTTGAAGTGGTGGAGGCTGCCTCGCTAAATATTTTTAAGACGCGGGTTGATGGGTTTTTGATATGAGTTATGGGGAGAGCGCGGGAAAGTGGAACTGAGCCACGACAGATCAGCCATGATCTTATTGAATGGCGGGGCAGGCTTGAAGGGCCAGATGGCCTACTCCTGCTCCTATTTCTTATGTTCTTATGTAGATTACTTCCTCTGAGTGCTACGGACAGCAGTTCTATTCTGGCAATTGGTGATTTTTTTTTTCTGTGAAGTTTGTACAACCTCGCCATTTGTGTGTGTGTGCGTGTGGGTGTGTGTGTGTGTGTCTGTTTCGAGGGTGTGTGGGTGTGTGTTTCGAGATGCTCCACAGCCCATCTATGTGCAGGCTAGGTGGATTGCTCATGCTAAATTGACCCATTTTGTCCAAAGGTATTGAGGTTAATTGGGTTAACCATTGGAGAAAGCATCGAGGGGGTGGGGGTGGTGGGGGCGGGGGGGGGGGGGGAGGGAGGCAGTGGACGTTTCTGGAGTACTCTCTTTCGAAGCGGAATCGCTGCTGTGGGGATTCGATGATACAGCACACCCGACCAGTTACCAGCTGGACGTGACAATAAACGGCAAAGGGTGTTCGCAATGAACAAAATGCAATATCGCCATCATTTAGCAGAGGAAAAGGACAATCAAATAACAACATGAACTATAAATATTACTCACCTGCAGCAAACACAAACACAGGGAACCGCATCTTGAAGTTTGTTGACGGAATTATGGATTATTTTCAGTCTCCCAATCAGGAATGATATCAGCTGCTAAGATAC
This sequence comes from Prionace glauca, assembly GCA_037974335.1. Classification (NCBI taxonomy): domain Eukaryota; kingdom Metazoa; phylum Chordata; class Chondrichthyes; order Carcharhiniformes; family Carcharhinidae; genus Prionace; species Prionace glauca. The sequence continues at coordinate 5,678,425 of CM075763.1, forward strand.
AACGTAACAGAACACAGTTTTAAAGCTGCTGTATAATACGTGTATATAATATGTACATTCGCTGGCAAGTTATATTTATATCAGAAAAGAAAGTGGATGATGCACTGGGAAGCCAGTTCCTGCATTTATTCCAGGACGAATGTTCGATTCGGGAGAACAGGACACGAAATTTCATTAATTATTTTAAATTGGTGTCCGTGTTATCATCCTGTTGGGGCAGATCACACACACATAGAACACTAGAGCACAAACTGGCCATTCGGACAACAGGTTGCGCCGATCACATCCATACCTACCAAGCCATAGACCTATCTGTAACTCCCAATCCCATTAGATCCCATATATTCATCCAGAAGTCTTTTAAAAGACCCCAGCGAGTTCGCCTCCACCACGACCGACGGCAGCCGATTCCATTCACTCACCACCCTCTGGTGTGTTCGTGTAGTCCCAATGAGCTGGGTGGGGGGGCGGTCTCTACTGCACTGCTTCACTGATTCTGTGGTTCTATGAAGGCCAGATTTGGTCCTTGGTCCCTGGCACTGTGGATCAGCATTGCTAACCCTGGTAACACTCTTTATCCGATCGAGGACAGGCCACTTTCCACATTAATTTATTGATTCTCGCTATTGCTTACATTCCAGTGCAGTCCCAGCTGGCGATAAAAGCGAACTTTATAAGACCCTTGTCAGGCCCCACTTGGAGTGCTGTGCGCAGTTCTGGTCACCTCACTACAGGAAGGTTGTGCAAGCTATTGAGAGGGTGCAGAGGAGATTTAGAAGGATGTTGCCTGGATTGGAAGGCATGCCTTATGAAGATAGGTTGAGGGAGCTGGGACTCTTTTCCCTGGAGAGGCGAAGGTTGAGAGGCGACCTGATAGAAGTTTATAAAATGTTGAGAGGAATAGATAGGGTGGACTCTCAGAGGCTATTTCCCCGGGTTGAAATGGTCGCTACGAGAGGACACAGATTTAAGGTGCGGGGAGGGAAGTACAGAGGTGATGTTAGGGGTAAGTTTTTCACTCAGAGGGTGGTGAGTGAATGGAATCGGCTGCCGTCAGTGATGGTGGAGGCGAACTCGCTGGGGTCTTTTAAAAGACTTCTGGATGAGAATATGAGTGTGTGTGTGTTTGTGTGTGTGCATGTTTGTGTGTGTGTTTGTGGGTGTCTGTTTGTGTGTTTGTGTGCGTGTGTTGTGTGTATGTGTGGGTGTTTGTGCGTGTGCGCATGCGTGTTTGTGTGTGTGTTTGTGTGTGTGTTTGTATGTGTGTGTGTGTGTGCGTGTATGTTTGTTGGTGTATGTGTGTATTTGTGTATGTGTGTGAGTGTGTGTGTGAGTGTGTGTGTGAGTGTGTGTGTGTGTGTGTGCATGCGCGTGTGTGCATGTTTCGGGGAGCGGGCAGAGGCGATGCTGGGGGAGGGAGTTAATTAACTTTAGAATGGACTGTGCATCAATCTATTCTTCTCAAATTGGTGGAGCGCAGACTCGGAGTTTCTGATTGCGGTCCCAGAACCTTAGGGAAATCAAATGCCGTTGGAAATCGATCAACCAGCAGTGAGTTGTCAAAGCCAGGCTTTGAACTTTGAACTTGCAAACAGAAGCCAGCACAAAATGTACAGGAGTCATAGATGCGGAAAGTTCAGACGAGCCCGCTGTTTGTCTTCTTTGGGTCCGAGCTTTGAACTGAGCAAACGACTCTATCGCACGGCGACATTGACTGGATTTCATTATCGCAGTCGCTCTGTGGACCCACTGAATAATTATTAACATTCGGTGGATCTGAGGGAGATGGAGGGCGCAGCGACTGTGCCGGGGGGATTATTACAGGCCTCCCGATGGCCAGCGGGAGATAGAGGAGCAGAACATTCAGAACATTTCGGGAAGATGCAATCACACCCGGGTTGTGTTGGGTGATTCTAACTTTCCGTATATTCACTGGGACTCACACATTGCTGGGGGCTTGAATGGGGCAGATTTCCGAAGCAGTGTCCAGGGTGGTTTCTTGAAACAATACGTAAAATTGGGAAGGAGGCTTAGCATAGAACATAGAACATAGAACATTACAGCGCAGAACAGGCCCTTCGGCCAACGATGTTGCGCCGACCAGTTACAAAACAATGGGCCACTAACCTAAACCAATCCCTTTTCATCCATAAACCTATCCACAGATCTCTTAAACGCCCCCAAACTAGGCGCATTTACAACTGCGCCTAGTAGACAACCTAGTAGACAACCTAGGTTTTACAACTTTTACAACCTAGTAGACCTCGTGTTGGGGATGAGTCCAGACAGGTGATCAAAGCTCCAGTAGGAGAGCAATTCAGGAACAGTAACCGTAATCCCGTCATTTTTAAGGTGCGCGTGGATCAGGATAAGAGTGACCCTCGGGTGAAGGTGGTAAATTGAGGGAAGTCTAACATTAGGCAGGATTGGAGACTGAGGGAGGAAGTTTGAGGATAACTCAGGTCAACACGTGAGAGAGTTTAATTAGAATTCAGGACCGGAATGTGTCCGTGAGGATGCAAAATAACTGTGGCAACGATCGGGACCCCTGGAAAACGGGGGCTATTAATAGCCTTGCCAAATGGAACAGACAGAAGGATTTGTAGGATCTAAAAGGCCTAGGATGGATAAATCCCTTGAAGAATGAATATAACCTTGGAACGAACTGAAGGAAAGAGTTTGGAGTTCTAAATTGGGACATGGAAAATCATTTGCAAACAGGATTAAGAAAATCCGACGCAATTTGACGCGTACATAAACAGTAAGAGGGAAGCTAGGGACAGGAGTTAATTACATTAGGAAGCAAATGGACTCGTTACTCAAGGATAATGAGGAAATCAGTATTTGGACCTGATGAATGAGGAGCCCAGGTTAATGTGTTGATATTTTGGGTCTTTTCGATACCAAAAATTAAGAGGTGTTGTGTGTCTTCAGGAACATGAGTACAGACAATTCCAGGGCCTGATGCGATCTATCCCAAAATATTCAGGGAGGCAAGGACGGAAATTGGTGGGGCCTTGGCAAAAATCTTTGTATCCACATTGCTCTCGGTGAAATCTCAGAGGACCATTGGGTGGCCAATTTTCTTCCATTGTTTAGGAAAGGCAGCAGGGAGAATCCCAGAAATTATAGACCAGTGAGTTTTCTGTCAGTGGTCGGAAAATTATTGGGAAGAAAAATCTGAGGGACAGGAGTTACTTACATTAGGAAGCAAATGGACTCGTTAGTGATGGTTTTGTGAAGGCGAGATCGTGACTCATTAAGTTGATGGAGTTTTTTTTGAGGGGGTGATGGAGATGACAGAAGAAGGAAAGGCAGTGGATGTTGTACACATGGATTGCGGTAAAGCTTTTGACAAGGTGCCTGATGGCGGGCGGACTGATACAGAAAGGGAAGGCACACAGGAGCAGGCGAGATGGATTGGTCACATTAGTCAAAGGGCAGCAGGAGAGGGGAGACTTATTTTAATGGAAGGCTGTGGCTAACGGATCAGTTCTGGGACGTGTGTTTTTCGTTGTACAGATAATTAATTCGGAGGAAAAAGGTAGCTAGCCTTGTTGACCAACGAGGGGCGTACACGCGGTGGGGCGTACGAGGGGTGCTCTTGGGTGTTTCGAGATTGGCCTAGTACTTTACATCGTTAGTGTGTGCGCTTAAACTGGACCAGATACTGGGCAAGACGACAGCTCAGTGACTATCACTGATTGCTGTGCAGACACATGGATTTGGGTCGGTGTCTGTGGGAGTTTGTGCATTCATAAGAACATAAGAAATAGGAGCAGGAGTAGGCCATCTAGCCTCTCGAGCCTGCCCCGCCATTCAATAAGATCATGGCTGATCTGTCCTGGCTCAGTTCCACTTTCCCGCCTTCTCTCCATAACCCTTAATCCCCTCGCTTATCAAAAACCCATCAACCCGTTTTTTAAAAATATTTAGCGAGGCAGCCTCCACCACTTCAACGGGCAGAGAATTCCAGAGATTCACCACCCTTTGAGTGAAGAAGTTCCTCCTCAACTCTGTTCTAAACCGCCCCCCTTTATCTTGAGGCTGTGCCCCCTAGTCCTACTGTCTTTTTTGAGCGGGAACAGTCTCTCCACCTCTATCCTATCCATCCCATTCATCATCTTATACGTCTCAATGAGATCTCCCCTCATTCTTCTAAACTCTAACGAGTACAAGCCTAGTTTATTCAGCCTCTCCTCATAGCTCAATCCCCTCAACTCCGGTATCAGCCGAGTAAACCTCCTCTGCACTCCCTCCAGGGCCAAAACATCCTTCTGCAATGTAAGATTCTACGGTGACGTCTGTCTGTGACAAACTGAAGCAGTGAGTTGAGTTTGGCATCATGTTCAACAGGACACCTTGGATGAAAGAGCCTCTCCTGCAACGCTGTTCCGTGTTCAAACGGGGTTAATATTTTAAAGAGACACACCAGGTTCTGGCGTCAGTAAACAGAGGCGAGAGGTACATTGGAAACCGCTTTGCTGCACATGTTTGTCTTACCCTTATCAGGTTACAGATCAAACACACCAGCAAAGGCTCACAATCAATAGTGGCAGCAAGGTCTCCATTTGGAAAAGGATCAGGGGAGCCTGGGGTAGGGTCCTTACGTGGGTAAGAGAGAGATCGGCTAAATGGAAAGCCGGGGAGGGAAATATATAAACCCCTCGCATTAGAACTGGAGAGTTGAGTTGAAATGTCATCGAATTGATCAAAACACCAAAGGCACGTGACAATGGGACAGAAGGGGGAGTTTTTTCTTCAATTATTTCAGGAGATAATCTGTATCGGTCATTCCGATTTTGCTCCTGAATTGTTTACCCTGCTGGGTCTTTTAAGGGGAAGAGTAATTGGGAAGAAGCATATTGCTGTGGGTTTTGGACTCGAATGTAGGGCAGGCTGTGTAAAGACTAATTTTTCCTTTCTCAACAGACGTTAGAGAGCTAAATTATTATTATTTTTCCAACAGTTGACAGCGTTCTCCGTTATTCTTTATATTTCAACATTATACACTTGTGTCAAGTGCATAACGGATTGAAGACAGACGCCACGAGTGTAAACTCATAACTGCAGTACACAGAGGGAAGGATTTGAACGAAGAACAAATAAAATTTCAGCACAGGAAGGGGTCCTGCGGCTTTCCAAGCCTGCACTGACCAGGCTGCCTGACTGAACTAAAAACCCCCACCCTTCCGGGCACCATATCCCTCTATCCCCTTCCTGTTCATGTATTTGCCCCTTAGAAGTCACTACTCTGTCTGCCTCTACTATTTCCCCTGGTAATGAGTTCCAGGCACCCACCACCCTCTGTGTTAGAAAAAGATGCCTCATATATCTCCGGTAAACCTTACCCCGCACACCTGAAAGATGTGCCCGCTTGTCTCTTACATCTTGGGGGGAAACAGAAACTACTGACTATCTACTCAGTCCACGTCTCTCATTATTTTGTAGACTTCTATCAGAGTTACCCCTCAATCTTTTTGTTGCCGTGAGATCAAGCCAAGTCTCTCCAACCTCGCCTCGTAGGTAATGCCCTCCTGACCAGGTAACATCCTGGTAAATATTTTCTGCACCCTCCCCAAAGCTTCCACATCCTTCTGGTAGTGTGACGACTGGAATTGAGATCTGCATTCCAAGTGTGGCCTAACCAATGTTCTACAACATGACATACTAATTTGTAAACTCATTACTCTGGCCAATGAAGGCAAACATGCCGTATCTCTTCTTGACTACCTTCTCCACCTGCCTTGTCACTTTCAGTGGTCTGTATATCTGTGCACGCAGATGTCTTTGTCTACCAATAACATGAAGTGTTCTGCCATTTACTGTATATGCACTGTCTGTATTAATCCTTCCAAAATGCATTAACTCACATTTGTCTGGATTAAACTCTACCTGACCAATTCCATCTCTCCGCTCAATTGTCCAACTGATCTTTGTCCTCCTGTATCCCCTGATGGTCCTCATCATTTACCTGCAAATCCACCCTAATGTATTCCACCCGCAAAGTTACTCATCAAACCAGTTATATTCTCCGCCCTATCATTTATACATATATTGCGAAACAACAAAGGTGCCAGCACCGAGGAACGCCCACGTGTCACAGCCCTCCATTCAGAACACAACCGTCCACTGTTACCCTCTGTCTCCTTTGACCGAGCCAGTTTTGTGTCCACCTCGCCAGCGCGTTTCTGATCCCACGCGACCTCACCTTCTGCACGTTGCTTTGAGAGCAACAGATTATCCAGATTACATTGAAAATGTGTGGTGTAGAATTTTCTATGCAAAGAACCAAATTTAATTTCTGAGAGGTCCCTTTAACAAGAACTGTGTGTTAAAAATGGGGTATTCTGCAATGGGATATTGTGAAAAATTAAACCAATATCTGTGATATGTCATTCCGTATTCTGCTTGATACATATGCAGATAAAAATTATATCACAATCGATCAAAGACATGGATTAGATAGAACTCTGCGTATTTTTGTTATTCGCAGAGAGTTTGAGCAACATTTCAGAATCTCATTGGCCAGCATATGGATCCACGCAACACACAATTCAATCAATTTATTCCCATTTCCCGATCCCCAAATTTGAAGATTGTTACCATGTCAAATTTTGATCTTGTCTTTGCAGGATGTTTAGACCCCGTCTACAACGTCTGAATTATGGCCATTATTTCTCTAAATCAGCGGATTGGGGTATCACAGTGTCCCTCCAGCATGGGGATAGAGTGGGAGGGGGAGTGAGGCTGAGTGGCATTGAGTGTGAGCCTCCTCCCTCCACACATTGCTATTGGAGAGAAATAAAGTGTTTTTTCTCAGCCCGTATCCTTTTCAAAACACCGCCTATGATTTTATATCAACTGTGAACCTAGGCATATGGATAAGATTGGAATAGTTTAGGTTCGAGGGTCATTAGATTGGTTCGACTGGTCGGGGGAACATTGATGCACTGCGCTGTAATGTTCTATGTTCTAGACCGTGGAATTAACTCCCGATTTGTCCTTTGAGACCAACGGTGTCCAAACAAACGAAGTGGTGCTCGATCAATAAGGGCAAATATAAATGGATCTAAGGATACATAAATATGGCTGGGCTATTTCATACACATACATTCATAAATATAGCTTTACTGAGCAGTTCCATTCTGAGTCCAACTCAATACATTTAAAACATTTTTTTCTGCCTTCCTCTTTGTGGAACGTAAGCACTCTCACCTCTTCCGAGAGGCGAAGGCCATTTACAGATCTTGTGGATACTGGCCATAATTGGCAAAATGCAGACGCAGGAATATAAAAAAAAGTGAGTCTTTTTGTAAGATTCAACAGATTTTTTGGGGGGCATTTTTCCATTTAGATCCATCAACTATCGATGGGGCGGGGGGGGGGGGGAGATCTCGCCATGGTTGTTGCCAGTCCCGAAATGCATCTTACCGCGCTGATAGGACGGCGATATTTGTTCACGTTGAGGGTGTTGTCAACTGCAGTCACTGACGTAGGAAAATTGTCAATAGTACCCAAAGCAACCGTGACTTTTGGAAACACCCAACAAAGTCTGAGTTCTATCGTTTCAAGTGGTTCCTTGATCTCAGGGCGGTAAACCGTCCTTTGCGAAGATTTTTTTTGTGTCGAAAGTGAGTTTCGGCTATCACGTGTTATCTCTGCTGCCTTAATGTTGGCACAGACTCACACCCTCCTAACACGTATCATCGCACTATCTACAAAGATGCTACCTGATGCACAAAAGAGGACAACACTTAATACTTAAGTTTCCTCTACTATACCTTAATGTACTTAAATATATCCATAAGTTTCAGTTCATATCAAATACCAAAATATAAATGATTTTGAAAATCTGATGACACATTGAAACTGAAGCCCAGCAAAAGTCTTCTTCCTGCTGAGCCCCTATCTCCCACCCCTAGAATCCTACGGCACTTCACCAGCCCTCCCGCACTCTTGCCGCTTGAGCTGGGATCCTGTCTTGCCGCATTTTAAATTGCTCGATAGATACAACCGCGTCCCGGTGTTCTGGGCCCTGAATATTTTCACCCAAACTCAAGCCAGTCCTTATTTTTCTCACTTCCTGCCCACCTGAATGCGCCACGCTCAGAGAGAATGTAGGACAGGCTGTGTATTCTGCTTCGAGGGGGGGGGGGGGGGGGGGGGGGGGGGGGGGGGAAGAGTTGACCCACATGCCGAGGGCTGAGCGGAAGGGGAAAGGGAGCACACAGAACATGGTCAACATCCAGAATGGCAAACATAAATAAATCTCGCCTTTGCCTCTCCACGTCTGTGTTCTTTTCCAGCTTGCTGTATTCGATCGAAACGGTCCACTATTTCATCCTGTTAAATTCACCGTCACTTGGCTACCTCAGAACATTACAACATGGGGAAATAGCACGGGGAAATTTGGTTCAATCTCGATCGGTGCTAATTCTGATCTAACGGCTCCAATATATCAACGGTATCTCATATTTTAACAGACTCATTGGCAATGCAGAGCACAACCTTCAGTGCATTGACTGAGCATCGAAATCTACCTTTGTGTCCAGCAAAATGGATTTTACCTTGAAATCAACTCATTAACACCTTATTCGACATTGCAAACCAAGTGGAAAAAGTATAGGATAGTAACACACACACACACCAGCCAAAAATGCTCTCGATGGAATGGTTGCATTGCCTACCTCATTGGTCTGTTTGTGTTTCACGCACAGGTTCCCTTTGCATGTGCACTAGTCCTCAGTGGTTGTATTATAGAAGAGACTGCACCCACTCTGCCGCAATGTCTCCTCTCTCACACTGTGCACAATCTCTAAAGTGTTCCCTGCGTGCGGAGATTTCATATGGACAGATTTATTGGATGAGTGCAAGTGTCCTTCACCTCACTCTCCCCCCAGCCAATCGCAATCGGCCAAACAGATGGAGATGGACCGTGCCCAGGGGTCGATTTTTTATCATCAGGTTTGCTGACGTTTCGAAATGTCAGTGTCACTAAACGTGGGGGCAAAGTTATTATTTCATTTCGGTGTAGTACCGAGAATGTTGATTGGGATGATTCCCGTCATGGGACAGTTTCATTGTCAGGAAGTTTTAAATAGGTTGGGACTCTCCTCGTTGGAACTGAGATGGATGAGCTGGAATCTCATTCAAACATATTCGATTATTGAGTTTCATTGACAGTGGAATTGCTAAGAGGAGACTGGGGCGAGATATCACAGTCTCAGATTAGTGGCGAGGCAATGTTTTGACAGATGGGAGCAATTCATTGTCTCCGAGGGCCAGGAGTCTTTGTAACTTCTTGCGAAAGAGACGATTTTTAGAACTTTGATGGATGGATTTGGATCCGGAAAGGAATGAGTGGAGAAAATGCAGGAAAATGGACGCGAGGATTTCCGGGTCGGACATTATCCTATCGAATAGAAGACCAAAGAACAACGCAGCCCAGGAAACAGGCCCTTTGATCCAACAAGCCCGCGCTGCCCACTTTAACATTGTGAGTGCCGTCTTCGACCTATGACCTTTGTCTACGCCTATGCTGGAGTTGTTTAAGAGTAACTTAGACAGCGCATGAGTGGGTTGGAGATAACATAGGAGATTGTTTTAAATAAGGTTCATTAGCATTGGGACGTCCCTGGTAATGTGAAAGGATGTGGTATGATAATAATGATTTTTTTTTCTCTTTTAATTCACAGGTTTTAAGCCTTGTTTTCCAACGAGGGGCAAAGACGCGATGGGTCGTACTGGGGCTGCTCTTGGATGTTGGAGATTGGCCGAGCGCTTCATGTTGTTAGTTTGTGCTTGAACTGAGAATCCTGCCTTTAACTCCAGACAGTATAAAACACAGGAAGTAGATATCACTCTATAAGAACGGAATATTTATTTAAAAACACACAAAAACAACAACGACAACAAGGAGCTTCTGGGAGTTGAACAGAAGGGTTCAGTGGTTCTGGAATACAGGAGCGTTTCGCTGCATAGAACATAGAACATAGAACATTACAGCGCAGAACAGGCCCTTCGGCCTCGATGTTGCGCCGACCAGTTACAAAACAATGACCCACTAACCTAAATCAATCCCTTTTCATCCATAAACCTATCCACGGATCTCTTAAACGCCACCAAACTAGGCGCATTTACAACTACAGCAGGCAGGGCATTCCAATTCCCTCACCACCCTCTGGGTAAAGAACCTACCCCTGACATCCGTCCTATAACTACCCCTCCTTAATTTAAAGTCGTGCCCCCTCGTGCTAGCTTTCTCCATCCGAGGAAAAAGGCTATCACTATCTACCCTGTCTAAACCTCTAATCATCTTATATGTTTCAATAAGATCCCCTCTTAGCCGCCTTCTTTCTAACGAAAACACCCCCAAATCCATCTGTTTTTCTCTCTCTCCTTGTCTCTCTCTCTGTCTGTTTTTATCTCTCTCTCTCTGTTTTTTCTCTCTCTGTCTCTCTCTCCTTGTCTCTCTCTCTGTCTGTTTTTTCTCTTTCTGTCTCTCTCTTCTTGTCTCTCTCTGTCTGTTTTTTTCTCTCTCTCTCTCTTTCCTTGTCTCTCTCTCCTGGTCTCTGTTTCTCTCTCTTCCGGCCTCTTCTGCAGTAGAAACTGATGGGAGGCAGAGACAGGGAGAGAGGGAGGGGTGGAGACAGCTGTAGGAGTGGGTTAGATGCAGGGGGAGAGACACAGGCTGTTAGAGGGAAGGGGGCCACAGTGAGGGGCAGGGGCTCCAGTTTAATTCTGATGGTCCCGGGGGTGGGGGTGATTTCACTGTCTCAGCCCCTCTCTGCCTCACTCTCTCTCTCTCTGTATACACATTTCCAAAATTTAAAAAAAACTCCACAAACCTGACTGCACCTATGGGATCTTGCTGTGCAACCCAGGGATTTTGTTTAAAAGGTGTTTGGTTGAGTTTTAAGAGAGATTTCCAGCCTTGGTGGAGATTTGGGATGATGCAGACACACACACACACACACACACACACACACACACATACACACACACACACACACACACACACACACACACACACACAGGGTAGTGAGCGGGTTGGGGGCTCACAGCAGGCAAGAGGGTTGGGGGTTGTGTCGGGGGGGTGGGGGGGGTGGGAACTGTGTCCCATCTGATTCAGGTACACATTGCTGCTGCTGCGGGATCTTGCTGTGCACACTCTGGGCCTTTGCCCCGCACTGCGACATTATTTTGAAACGAGATCAGGCTCAGGGACCCTCAGAGTGGGGTTCAGGGGAAAACCTGGAAAGGGGATGTGGGTAAATTCGAGCACTTCAATCTGCGGGGCATCGTAGGCTGCGGAGAAAGTGCTGGGGAATGGGAGGAGTATAGATTGGGATTGGATGGGCCAGCATTGAGCGGGTGGGCCGAAGGGCCTATTTCTGTGCTGTGTGATTCCAGATTCTCTCTGTCTGTTTTTCCAGGAATTTCTATTTGGATTGTGGGGGGGGGGGGGGGGTAGAGAATTTCCCTGTCTCTGTCTCTCCAGTGTTCTTCCCAATCCCTGCACCCCCTCCCCTCTCCCTCCACACTTTCCCATCGATATTTCATCTCTCAATAAAATGTGAAAGAAAACCCCAGTGTGAATTGTTGTCAGTTTAATCTGGGGACAGAGAGAGAGAGAGCGAGGGAGGGAGGTGTGGATCCCATTCCCCACACCCTCTCCCGCAGTCCCCACCCCACTACATTTATTTAATCCGCCCCTCAGCAGCTTGTGTGTGTGCTGGGATCTTGCTGTGTACATAGGTGGGGTCCGGCTCCCTATTCCCTCGCACTGGGACCCTGAGCGGAACTTTAACCAGGAAGGATTGAGGGGGGATGGGGAAGGGTTGGGGAAGGGGAGACGAGGCAGAGAGAGAGAGAGAGTAACGGAGGGAGAGCTAAACAGAGAGGCGTTCGGGGGCGGAGTGCAGGGGGGGGTGGGTGGGTTGTGGGCACGGGTGGGGTGTGAGGGTCTCAGGAGGGGCAGGGGAAAGAGATACAGAGTCTGGGGAGGGGGGTTCCTCCATTGTGGGTCTGACAGTGGGATCTTGCCGTGCAGAATGATCTTCATTGTACTTTGAATCATTCATTCACTGATTAAGGGAGGGGGTGGGGGTGTGATTTTGGAATTATAAATATTGTTACTATGTCGGGGTGAAGTTTCCCTCTGGGGAACCCTGGGGATAAAATATCCCGGCTTAGTAATTAGTCACCAACAGGTTAACCCTTTAGTAGGTGGCAAAGAGTAAATGAAATTGAGAGCTTGTTTTAAAATCATTGGTCCAATTGAAAGCCTGTTTGCTGCTGGGATTCTGAATGCTGTTTTGGATACAGATGTTATAAAGTTGTTTTCTGCAGTTTAAACTCCCAAAGACACAGGATTTCTAAAGACTCAATGCTGAGTGGGTTATGTTGGGGTTTTTTAAAGCATTTTTCAATATTTACACTTGTAAAGCACCACACTTTAATCTTTATATAAGCAACTTCAGAATATTAGACAGGGAGACAGAGAGAGAGGAAGAGAGTGAGAGAGGCAGGGAGACAGGTATCGACCTGGGGGGAATGTGTAACGAGACAGAGAGGGAGAAACAGAGGAGGGGGCAGTGGAGGAGAGGTGACTGATAGAAGTGGGAGTTTCACTGGGGGATCCTGTGTTAATTCACTGACCTGTCTCTGGAGTAAAGCCCCTCCCCAGAATGAACATAGAACATAGACCATTACAGCACAAACAGGCCCTTCGGCCCTCGAGTTGCGCCGATCACATCAACCCCACCAATCTATATACCGATCTATAACCCCCAATCCCATTAAACCCCATATACTCATCCAGAAGTTTTTTGAAAGACCCCAGCGAGTTCGCCTCCACCACCGATGACGGCAGCCGATTCCATTCACTCACCACCCTCTGAGTGAAAAACTTACCCCTAACATCACCTCTGCACTTCCCTCCCCGCACCTTAAATCTGTGTCCTCTCGTAGCGACCATTTCAACCCGGGGTCCGGGTTCACAGGACTCTTAAATCGGCCTCGCAGGTGGAGGAGGTGGTCAAGAAGGCGTATGGTGTACTGGCCTTCATTAATCGAGGGATTGAGTTTAGGAGTCGGGAGGTAATGCTGCAACTTTACAGGACCCTCGTCAGGCCTCATTTGGAGTACTGTGCGCAGTTCTGGTCGCCTCACTATAGGAAAGACGTAGAAGCTATTGAAAGGGTGCAGAGGAAATTTACAAGGATGTTGCCTGGACTGGGAGGCATGCCTTATGAAGATAGGTTGAGGGAGCTGGGACTCTTTTCCCTGGAGAGGCGAAGGTTGAGAGGCGACCTGATAGAAGTTTATAAAATGTTGAGAGGAATAGATAGGGTGGACTCTCAGAGGCTATTTCCCCGGGTTGAAATGGTCGCTACGAGAGGACACAGATTTAAGGTGCGGGGAGGGAAGTACAGAGGTGATGTTAGGGGTAAGTTTTTCACTCAGAGGGTGGTGAGTGAATGGAATCGGCTGCCGTCGTCGGTGGTGGAGGCGAACTCGCTGGGGTCTTTTAAAAGACTTCTGGATGAGTATATGGGGTTTAATGGGATTGGGGGTGAGAGATAGGTCTATAGATTGGTGGGGTTGATGTGATCGGCGCAACTCGAGGGCCGAAAGGCCTGTTTGTGCTATAATGTTCTATGTTCTATGTTCTATAAGGCATGCCTCCCAGTCCAGGCAACATCCTTGTAAATCTCCTCTGCACCCTTTCAATAGCTTCTACGTCTTTCCTATAATGAGGTGACCAGAACTGCGCACAGTACTCCAAATGAGGCCTGACAAGGGTCCTGTAAAGTTGTAGCATTACCTCCCGACTCCTAAATACTTTGATCTGTTTTAATAAATTAAATATCGGGACAATCACGAGGTGTTTGGGAGTTCATTTCATTTGAAGAGTGTTCCCACTTTGTCAGGGTTTAATATTGAGGATGTGAAATTGAATGTTCCCCCTACCATCCCCGAGTGAGATTGTGAATTTGAGCCAAGTCCTGGGATCTTGCTGTGCCTTTTATTGTTTACAATTAGCTTTTTTTTTTGTTTGGGTTTAATCAAATGTCACTTTATTTTCTGTTTCTCTCTTCCAAGGAGAATTCTTTCGGAAACTTTGACGATGCAGAGAGCGAATAGTTTAGCCGTGAGGAATCCTTGGACAAGAGCTATAACCAGAGGGATAAATATTAATAAAAATCTCCGTGTCTTTGTCGTTCATTTTTATACACAGATAGACGGGTGGGGGTTTTACCCTGAGGGTTAGTGGTCTGTATGTCAGGGGGGAATGGTGGGTGGGGGGGGTTTATGCCGAGTGATCCCTGCTCCAATGTAATCCCACAGATTCCAATCCCTCTCCCTGAAGCTCTGTCTATGTAACTGCCACATCCTCAGAACTGTTTATCCACATCTTTCTCTCCCCTGTCTCTCCCCATCCTCTATCCCTCAGTCTCACAGTGGCAGCATCTCTCCTTTTTTCTCTCATTCTCTCTATCTTTCACTCTCTCGCTGAAACTTTGTCACTCTGTCTTGTCAGATTGAGAGGGGGGGGGGGGTCAGTATTGAGCAGAATGGACAGGCAGTTTGACCCAAAGCTGGAAGATACGACAGGAAGTAGTTTGTGAACATGGTGTGGGTTTGTGGGAAGGTCAGAGTGTAACAAGCTGGGAGGTGGGGTGGGGGAAGGGGGGAAAGGGGTCCCCGGTTCACATCTTTCTGCTGTTTGGGGGGCCAATGGGATTTATCTTTGTATTTCCAGGGAGCTGGAAAACCCTGTCATCACAGGCAGAGGGGAAGGGGAGGGAAATAATCAGAGTGAAGTTTCTGTCTGATAAATGCTGTAAATCTGTCTTTAACCAACAGCTCTGTCTGCAGAGAGACAGACGCAGGGTTTTAAACTCTCTGGGAGCTGGACCCAGAAAGATGTACGTGGCGTGAGAAATTGGAACAAAGCAGGTGGTCAGGATACGGAAAGGTGGGAGGAAAATATCAAGTCAAACAACTTACAATACAAAGGTGCACATTTAGAAATGAAACTTGTAGTGAGCAGAGATCTGATCCAGGTGGGGTTCCCTCTGCCTATTTTATAATGGATGAAGGAATCTCATTCTGCTGGGTTGTAAAACTTGAATAACTTGTCAGAAATCATGATTGATTTAAATTTCCTGAACAGAACTGATTTTTAAACTAATATGAGGCCGAAATGACTGATGAGGAAATCTATAATTGACCTGTTATTGATTGTACAGTTCGATGCAGCGAAACACTCCTGTATTCCCGAACCACTGAACCCTTCTGGTCAACCCCCAGAAGCTCCTTGTTGTCGTTGTTGTTTTTGTGTGTTTTTAAATAAATATTCCGTTCTTATAGAATGATATCTACTTCCTGGGTTTTATACTGTCTGGATTTAAAGGCAGGATTTCTCAGTTCAAGCACAAACTAACAACATGAAGCGCTCGGCCAATCTCCAACATCCAAGAGCAGCCCCAGTACGACCCATCGCGTCTTTGCCCCTCGTTGGAAAACAAGGCTTAAAACCTGTGAATTAAAAGAGAAAAAAAAATCATTATTATCATACCACATCCTTTTACATTACCAGGGACGTCCCAATGCTAATGAACCTTATAGAACATAGAACATAGAACATTACAGCGCAGAACAGGCCCTTCGGCCCACGATGTTGCGCCGACCAGTTACAAAAACAATGACCCACTAGCCTAAACCAATCCCTTTTCATCCATAAACCTATCCACAGATCTTTTAAACGCCCCCAAACTAGGTGCATTTACAACTGCAGCTGGCAGGGCATTCCAGTCCCTCACCACCCTTTGGGTAAAGAACCTACCCCTGACATCTGTCCTATAACTACCCCCCCTTATTTTAAAATCGTGCCCCCTCGTGCTAGCTTTCTCCATCCTAGGAAAAAGGCTATCACTATCTACCCTGTCTAAACCTCTAATCATCTTATATGTTTCAATGAGATCCCCTCTTAGCCGCCTTCTTTCCAGCGAAAACAACCCCAAATCTCTCAATCTCTCCTCATAGGATCTCCACTCCATACCAGGCAACATCCTGGTAAACCTCCTCTGCACCCTCTCCAAAGCCTCTACATCCTTCCTGTAATGTGGGGACCAGAACTGCACACAAAACTCCAAGTGCGGCCGCACCAGAGATGTGTACAGTTGCATCATGACGCTGCGACTCCTAAATTCAATCCCCCTACCAATAAACGCCAAAACTCCGTATGCCTTCTTAACAACCTTATCTACTTGATTCCCAACTTTCAGGGATCTATGTACACAAACACATAGATCCCTCTGCTCCTCCACACTATTCAAAGTCCTCCCGTTAGCCCTATACTCAACACATCTGTTATTCCTACCGAAATGAATTACCTCACACTTCTCCAGATTAAACTCCATCCGCCACCTCTCAGCCCAGCTCTGCAACCTTTCTAAGTCATCCTGCAAACTATGACACCCTTCCTCACAATCTACCACACCTCCGACTTTGGTGTCATCAGCAAACTTACTAATCCACCCAACTATACCCTCATCCAGATCATTAATAAAAATTACAAACAGCAGTGGCCCCAAAACAGATCCCTGAGGCACACCACTTGTAACCGAACTCCATGACGAATATTTCCCATCAACCACCACTCTCTGTCTCCTATCTGCTAGCCAATTCCTGATCCAATTACCTAGATCACCCCCAATCCCATACATCTGCATTTTCTGCAGAAGCCTACCATGGTGAACCTTATCAAACGCCTTGCTAAAATCCATATACACCACATCAACTGCCTTGCCCCTATCCACCTCTTTGGACACTTTGTCAAAGAACTCGATAAGGTTAGTAAGGCATGACCTATTTAAAACAATCTCCTATATTATCTCCAACCCACTCATGCACCTGTCTAAGTTACTCTTAAACAACTGCAGCATAGGCGTAGACAAAGGTCATGGGTCGAAGAGGGCACTCACAATGTTAAAATGGGCAGCGCGGGCTTGTTGGACCAAAGGGCCTGTTTCCTGGGCTGCGTTGTTCTTGGGTCTTCTGTTCGACAGGATAATGTCCGACCCGGAAATCCTCGCGTCCATTTTCCTGCATTTTCTCCACTCATTCCTTTCTGGATCCAAATCCATCCATCAAAGTTCTAAAAATCGGTCTCTTTGGCAAGAAGTTACAAAGACTCCTGGCCCTCTGAGACAATGAATTGCTCCCATCTGTCAAAACATTGCCTCCCCTCTAATCTGAGACTATGATATCTCGCCCCAGTCTCCTCTTAGCAATTCCACTGTCAATGAAACTCAATAATCGAATGAATGAGATTCCAGCTCATCCATCTCAGTTCCAACGAGGAGAGTCCCAACCTGTTTAAAACTTCCTGAGAATGAAATTCCCCCATGACGGGATTCATCCCAATCAACATTCTCGGTACTACCCGAAATGAAATAATAACTTTGCCCCCACGTTTAGTGACACTGACATTTCGAAACGTCAGCAAACCTGATGATAAACAATCGACCCCTGGGCACGGTCCATCTCCATGTGTTTGGTCGATTGAGATTGGCTGGGGGGAGAGTGAGGTGATGGATTTTTGCACTCATCCAATAAATCTGTCCATGTGAGTTCTCCGCACGTAGGGAACACTTTAGAGATTGTGCACAGTGTGAGAGAGGGGACATTGCGGCAGAGTGGGTGCAGTCTCTTCTGTAATACAACCACTGAGGACTAGTGCACATGCAAAGGGAACCTGTGCGTGAAACACAAACAGACCAATGAGGTAGGCAATGCAACCATTCCATCGAGAGCATTTTTGGCTGGTGTGTGTGCGTTACTATCCTATACTTTTTCCACTTGGTTTGCAATGTCGAATAAGGTGTTAATGAGTTGATTTCAAGGTATAATCCATTCTGCTGGACACAAAGGTAGATTTCGATGCTCAGTCAATGCACTGAAGGTTGTGCTCTGCATTGCCAATGAGTCTGTTAAAATATGAGATACCGTTGATATTTTGGAGCCGTTAGATCAGAATTAGCACCGATCGAGATTGAACCAAATTTCCCCGTGCTATTTTCCCATGTTGTAATGTTCTGAGGTAGCCAAGTGACGGTGAATTTAACAGGATGAAATAGTGGACCGTTTCGATGGAATATCATACTTAGTGCAACCTGGAAAAGAACACAGAAGTGGAGAGGCAAAGGCGAGATTTATTTCTGTTTGCTATTCTGGATGTTGACCATGTTCTGTGTGCTCCCTTTCCCCTTCCGCTCAGCCCTTGGCATGTGGGTCAACTCTCGCCCCCGCACCCCCCCCCCCCACACCCCCCCCCCGCCCCTCCCGAAGCAGAATACACAGCCTGTCCTACACTCTCTCTGAGCGAGGCGCATTCAGGTGGGCAGGAAGTGAGAAAAATAAGGACTGGCTTGAGTTTGGGTGAAAATATTCAGGGGCCCGAACACCGGGACGCGGTTGTATCTATCGAGCAATTTGAAATGCGGCAAGACAGGATCCCAGCTCAAGCGGCAAGAGTGCGGGAGGGCTGGTGAAGTGAGTGGGGGGGGGGGGCGTAGGATTGTGGGGAGGGGGATAGCGGCTCAGCAGGAAGGAGACTTTTGCTGGGCCTCTGTTTCAATGTGTCGTCAGATTTTCAAAATAATTTATTTCTTGGAATTTGATATTAAATGAAACTTATGGATATATTTAAGTGCATTAAGGTACAGTAGAGGAAACTTAAGTATTATGTGTTGTCCCCTTTTGTGCATCAGGTAGCATCTTTGTAGAGAGTGCGATGATACGTGTCAGGAGGGTGTGAGTCTGTGCCAACATTAAGAACATAAGAACATAAGAAATAGGAGCAGGAGTAGGCCATCTGGCCCTTCGAGCCTGCCCCGCTATTCAATAAGATCATGGCTGATCTGTCGTGGCTCAGTTCCACTTTCCTGCCTTCTCCCCATAACCCTTAATCCCTTCTCTTATCAAAAACCCATCAACCCGCGTCTTAAAAATATTTAGCGAGGCAGCCTCCACCACTTCAACGGGCAGAGAATTCCAGAGATTCACCACCCTTTGAGTGAAGAAGTTCCTCCTCAACTCTGTTCTAAACCGCCTCCCCTAGTCCTACTTTTTTTCTTGAGCGGGAAGAGTCTCTCCACCTCTATCCTATCCATCCCATTCATCATCTTATACGTCTCAATGAGATCTCCCCTCATTCTTTTAAACTCTAACGAGTACAAACCTAGTTTATTCAGCCTCTCCTCATAGCTCAACCCCCTCAACTCCGGTACCAGCCTAGTAAACCTCATCTGCACTCCCTCCAGGGCCAAAATATCCTTGCGCAGGTGAGGCGCCCAAAACTGCACACAGTACTCCAGCTGCGGCCTCACCAATGCCCTATACAGCTGCAGCCAGACTTCCCTACTTTTATATTCAATCCCCTTCGCTATGAAGGCCAGCAGAGATAACACGTGACAGCCGAAACTCACTTTTCACACAAAAAAACTCTTCGCAAAGGACGGTTTACCGCCCGAAGATCAAGGAATGATAAAACTCAGACTTAGTTGGGTCTTTCCAAAGGTCACGGTTGCTTTGGGTACTATTGGCAATTTTCCTACGTCAATGACTGCAGTTGAAAACACCCTCAACGTAAACAAATATCGCCGTCCTCTCAGCGCGGTAAGATGCATTTTGGGGCCTGCAACAACCGTGGCGAAATCCGCCCCCCCCATCGATAGTTGATGGATCTAAATGGAAAAATGCCCCCAAAAAATCTGTTGAATCTAACAAAAAGACTCACTTTTTTTTTTGATATTCCTGCGTCTGCATTTTGCCAATTATGGCCAATATCCACAAATTTCGCATCTCGGAAGAGGTGAGAGTGTTTATGTTCCACAAAGAGGAAGGCCAATTGTGTGCAGACAAAAATATTTTAAATGTATTGAGTTGGACTCAGAATGGAACTGCTCAGTAAAGCCATATTTATGAATGTATGTGTATCAAATAGCCCAGCCATATTTATGTATCCTTAGATCCATTTATATTCGCCCTTATTGATCGAGCACCACTTTGTTTGTTTGGATACTGTTGGTCTCAAGGACAAATCAGGAGTTAATTCCACGGTCTGGAACATGGAATATTCCAGCGCAGTACAGGCCCTTCAGCCCCTCAATGTTGCCCCGACCAGTGGAACCAATCTAATGACCCTCGAACCTAAACTATTCCAATCTTATCCATATGCCTAGGTTCACAGTTGATATAAAATCATAGGCGGTGTTTTGAAAAGGATACGGGCTGAGAAAAAACACTCTATTTCTCTCCAGTAGCAATGTGTGGAGGGAGGAGGCTCACACTCAATGCCACTCAGCCTCACTCCCCCTCCCACTCTATCCCCATGCTGGAGGGACACTGTGATACCCCAATCCGCTGATTTACAGAAATGTTTGCCAGAATTCAGACGTTGCAGACGGGGTCTAAACATCCTGCAAAGACAAGTTCAAAATTTGACATGGTAACAATCTTCAAATTTGGGGATCAGGAAATGGGAATAAATTGATTGAATTGTGTGTTGCGTGGATCCATATGCTGGCCAATGAGATTCTGAAATGTTGCTCAAACTCTCTGCGAATAACAAAAATACGCAGAGTTCTACCTAATCCATGCCTTTGATCGATTGCGATATAATTTTTATCTGCACAAGTATCAAGCAGAATACGGAATGACATATCACAGATATTGGTTTAATTTTTCACAACATCCCATTGCAGAATACCCCTTTTTAACCCACAGTTCTTGTTAAATGGATCTCTTAGAAATTAAATTTGGTTCTTTGCAAAGAAAATTCCACACCACACATTTTCAATGTAATCCGATTATCTGTTGCTCTCAAAGCAACGTGCAGAAGGTGATGTCGCGTGGGATCAGAAACGCGCTGGCGAGGTGGACACAAAACTGGCTCGGTCAAAGGAGACAGAGGGTAACAGTGGACGGGTGTGTTTCTGAATGGAGAGCTGTGACACGTGGGCGTTCCTCAGTGCTGGCACCTTTGTTGTTTCGTAATGTATACATAAATGATATGGTGGAAAATATAACTGGTTTGATGAGTAACTTTGCGGGTGGAATACATTAGGGTGGATTTGCAGGTAAATGATGAGGACCATCAGAGGATACAGGAGGACAAAGATCAGCTGGACAATTGGGCGGAGAGATGGAGTTAGTCAGATGGAGTTTAATCCGGACAAATGTGAGTTAGTGCATTTTGGAAGGATTAATACAGACAGGAAATATACAGTAAATGGCAGAACACTTCAGATCACTGATAGACAAAGGCAACTGCGTGCACAGATATACAGACCACTGGAAGTGGCAATGCAGGTGGAGAAGGTAAACAAGAAGAGATACGACATGTTTGCCTTCCTTGGCCAGAGTAATGAGTTTCCAAATTGGTATGTCATGTTGTAGAACATTCGTTAGGCCATACTAGGAATGCAGATCTCACTTCCAGTCGTCACACTACCAGAAGGATGTAGAAGCTTTGGGGAGGGTGCAGTAAATATTTACCAGGATGTTACCTGGTCAGGAGGGCATTACCTACGAGGCGAGGTTGGAGAGACTTGTCTTGATCTCACGGCAACGAAAAGATTGAGGGGTGACTCTGATAGAAGTCCACAAAATAATGAGAGACGTGGACTGAGTAGATAGTCAGCAGTTTCTGTTTCCCCCCAAGATGTAAGAGACAAGCGGACACATCTTTCAGGTGTGCGGGGTAAGGTTTACCGGAGATATATGAGGCATCTTTTTCTAACACAGAGGGTGGTGGGTGCCTGGAACTCACTACCAGGGGAAATAGTAGAGGCAGACAGAGTAGTGACTTTTAAGGGGCAAATACATGAACAGGAAGGGGATAGAGGGATATGGTGCCCGGAAGGGTGGGGGTTTTTAGTTCAGTCAGGCAGCCTGGTCAGTGCAGGCTTGGAAAGCCGCAGGACCCCTTCCTGTGCTGAAATTTTATTTGTTCTTCGTTCAAATCCTTCCCTCTGTGTACTGCAGTTATGAGTTTACACTCGTGGCGTCTGTCTTCAATCCGTTATGCACTTGACACAAGTGAATAATGTTGAAATATAAAGAATAACGGAGAACGCTGTCAACTGTTGGAAAAATAATAATAATTTAACTCTCTAACGTCTGTTGAGAAAGGAAAAATTAGTCTTTACACAGCCTGCCCTACATTCGAGTCCAAAACCCACAGCAATATGCTTCTTCCCAATTACTCTTCCCCTTAAAAGACCCAGCAGGGTAAAGAATTCAGGAGCAAAATCGGAATGACCAATACAGATTATCTCCTGAAATAATTGAAGAAAAAACTCCCCCTTCTGCCCCATTGTCACGTGCCTTTGGTTTATTGATCAATTCGATGACATTTCAACTCAACCCTCCCGTTCTAATGCGAGGGGTTTATATATTTCCCTCCCCGGCTTTACATTTAGCCGATCTTTCTCTTACCCACGTAAAGACCCTACCCCAGGCTCCCCTGATCCTTTTCCAAATGGAGACCTTGCTGCCACTATTGATTGTGAGCCTTTGCTGGTGTGTTTGATCTGTAACCTGATAAGGGTAAGACAAACATGTGCAGCAAAGCGGTGTCCAATGTACCTCTCGCCTCTGTTTACTGACGCCAGAACCTGGTGTGTCTCTTTAAAGTATTAACCCCGTTTGAACACGGAACAGCGTTGCAGGAGAGGCTCTTCCATCCAAGGTGTCCTGTTGAACATGATGCCAAATTCAACTCACTTCTTCAGTTTGTCACAGACAGACGTCACCGTAGAATCTTACATTGCAGAAAGAGGCCTCTCGGCCCAGAGAGCGTGAACAGAGCACAATCCCAGCCAGGCCCTACACCCAGAACCCCCTCTCATTTCCCCTCGCGAGGCCGCCTAAAATTAAGGGGCAACTTAGCGTGCCTCATTCAGCCAACCCATCATCTTCAGAATGTCAGCGGAAACCGGAACTCAAACAGGAAACCCAGGCAGACACGGGGAGGATGTGCAAACTCCACCCAACCCGGGAATTGAACCCAGGTCCCTGGCGCTGTGAGGTAGCAGTGCTGACCACTGTGCCACCCAATGTCCTCTTCTCTCTACCTCACTATTACTTGCATATGAATGTCCACTTTGGTAGGAATAATGGTAGGAAGGACTATTACTTACGTGGTGAAAAACTGCAGCAGGCGACGGTGCAGAGGGACCTCGGGGTCCTTGTGCATGAGTCGCAAAAACACAGCTTACAGGTGCAGCAGGTGGTCAGGAAGGCGAATGGGATGCTCGCCTTCATAGCGAGGGGGATTGATATAAAAGTAGGGAGGTCTTGCTGCGGCTGTATGGGGCATTCGTGAGGCCGCAGCTGGAGCAATGTGTGCAGTTTTGGTCACCACACGTACGCGGGTTGATGTGTTTTTGATAAGCGAGGGGATTAAGGGTTATGCGGAGAGGGCGAGAATGTGGAACTGAGCCACGACAGTCCACACGCCCCTAACAGTTTCCCAGCATATTTCATAAGAACATAAGAAATAGGAGCAGGAGTAGGCCATCTAGCCCTTCGAGCTTGCCCCGCCATTCAATAAGATCATGGCTGATCTGAAGTGGCTCAGTTCCACATTCCCACTTTTAATCCCCCCCCCCCACCCCCACACCACGACCACTCCTGGCTTACGTCATGGTTAATTAAGTAAGCCTCCCGGGTACACGTAGAAACTACCTCATTATTAACTGTACCAGCCAATCCAGGTTGGCTATTCCTTTGTTGGAACAAATCAAGTCATTTCATGAGGAGCGCTGACCATTTGGAGTTATGTAATTCACTCTGAAAGATATATTTTAATCTGTGGATTTATAGTCGATCGGATTGTAGGGAATGTAAGAATATTTTCATAGAGTTACAGAGCTCAGCAAAAGGCTCTTCAGCCCAAATGGTTCATGCTGATCACTGTGTCTTCCCAGCTAATCGGAATTGCTTGTGTTTGGCCGATATCCCGCTAACCCTTCCCATTCGTATAATTATCCCAATGAGTCTTAAATTTTGCCAGTGATCCTGCGTCAAACACATTCCCTGACATCCCATAGAGGCACGACACTCTGATGCTTTTTACATTGTTCCCCTTAAACCTGTGCTCTCTAGTTCTCCATCTCTCTAACCTTTTGGTGGGGGCGGAGGGGGGGGGGGGGGGTGGAAACTACAGGTGTTCATTGTTCCTGCGCCCCTCCTGACTTCATACAACTCCAAAGTCCCAACCTCCTTAGTTCGGAGGAACGAGACCCAAGTCTGGCCTAACATTTCCTCTAACTCAGGACCAGTAGCCCTGGTAATAACCTTGTGCCCGTGGGGGGTTTGAGCATTCTCCCCGTGCCTGCGTGGGTTTCCTCCGGGCGCTCCGGTTCTCTCCCACGCCCCGAAAATGTTCTCTTAGGCTGGTTGGAGGTAATAAATTGTCCCGAAATTAGTTTTCCCTCAATGTGGATGGCCATAAAACAATAGATAAGGGTTATGCGCGGGGGTGGGGGGGGGGGGGGGGGAGGGGAGGGGGTGGGGGGACTGGTAAATGGCGGCGTGGGCTCGTTGGGCTGTTTTCGTTCTTTGTTATTTGTTCTTTAAACCTCTTCAAGAGGCTACAGCAACACATCATACTACAAATGCGGCCTACCAAAAACGTAGACAACTGCAACACAATGTTCCAATTCCAAACCTCAGGCCGTGTCGGATGAAATCCAGTTTACTGAACACAAGCTGACCGATTGAGAGAGAAAGTATCACGTGATTGTAATTATTCGGGCATCAGTGTCCGCTTGGAGCTGCAAAATCTATCAGACTATTGCAGACACGTAGAGGGAAGTGGCGAATGTGTTCAAGGCTTCCAGAGCTCTAGAACACGCCGTATTGTGGTTTGCCAAAAATCCTTTGCATCAGACTGAGGTGACGAGGTTCTTGAACAAAGAGCAGGTGACTCAGAACAATACAGCACACAGACCCTCCAAACCTGTGTGTATCATGATGTCTACCGAAACTAAAACTGCATGTACTTATGGACTCCGTATCCACCCATTCCCATCTTTTTTATGTGTTTGTCCAGATGTCCCTCATGTGCTGCTGTGGTCCCAGTTTCCACCTCCTCCCGTGGGAGCAAGTTCCAGGCATTCGACACCCCCTGTGTAAAAAAACACTTGCCTCACAGTTCTCATCTAAACATTTCCTGGCGCCACCCAACCATGTGTCCTCAGTGCTTGACTTGTCTACCTCAGGACAGAGTGTCTGATTATCGACTCTGCCCATGCCACTCATAATCCTGTCCACTTCTGTCCGTGTATACCACTCACGTGCTCACTGTGTCCCCCCCACAGTCTCCGCCGTTCCGCTGAGAATAAGCAGAATCCTTCCATTCTTCCAATCCTATTAATGGGATGGATAGGATAGAGGTGGAGGGACTGTTCCCGCTCAGAAAGGACAGTAGGACTAGGGGGCACAGCCTCAAGATAAAGGGGGGGGGGCGGTTTAGAACGGAGTTGAGGAGGAACTTCTTCACTCAAAGGGTGGTGAATCTCTGGAATTCTCTGCCCGTTGAAGTGGTGGAGGCTGCCTCGCTAAATATTTTTAAGACGCGGGTTGATGGGTTTTTGATAAGAGAGGGGATTAAGGGTTATGGGGAGAGAGGGCGGGAAGGTTGGAACTGAGCCAGGACAGATCCGCCATGATCTTATTGAATGGCGGGGTAAGGCTCGATGGGCTAGATAGTCTACTCCTGCACTATTTCTTATTTTCTTATGTTCTTATGAATGCGCAAACTCCCACAGACACCGGCCCAAATCCATGTGTCTGCACAGCAAACAGTGATAGTCACTGAGCTGTCGTCTTGCCCAGTATCTGGTCCAGTTTAAGCGCACACACTAACGATGTGAAGTACTAGGCCAATCTCGAAACAACCACACTGTCTGTGTGGAGTTTGCACGTTCTCCTCGTGTCTGCGTGGGTTTTTCTCCGGGTGCTCCGGTTTCCTCCCACAGTCCAAAGATGTGCGGGTTAGGTTCATTGGCTATGCTAAAATTACCCCTTAGTGTCCTGGGATGTGTAGGTTAGAGGGATTAGCAGGGATATGGGGATAGGGTCTGGGTGGGATTGTGTTCGGTGCAGACTCGATGGGCCGAAGGGCCTGTTTCTGCACTGTAGGGTTCTAAAAAAAAGAGCACCCCTCGTACGCCCCACCGCGTGTACGCCCCTCGTTGGTCAACAAGACTCGCTACCTTTTTCCTCCGAATTAATTATCTGTACAACGAAAAACACACGTCCCAGAACTGATCCGTTAGCCACAGCCTTCCATTAAAATAAGCCTCCCCTCTCCTGCTATCCTCTGACTAAGGTGGCCAATCCATTCGGTATCCATCTCGCCTGCTCCTGTGTGCCTTCCCTTTCTATATCAGTCCGCCCGCCATCAGACACCTTGTCAAAAGCTTTACCGCAATCCATGTATACAACATCCACTGCCTTTCCTTCTGCTGTCATCTCAATCACCCCCTCAAAAAAAACTCCATCAACTTAATGAGTCACGATCTCGCCTTCACAAACCCATCACTAACGAGTCCATTTGCTTCCTAATGTAAGTAACTCCTGTCCCTCAGATTTTTCTTCCCAATAATTTTCCGACCACTGACATAAAACTCACTGGTTTATAATTTCTGGGATTCTCCCTGCTGCCTTTCCTAAACAATGGAAGAAAATTGGCCACCCAATGGTCCTCTGAGATTTCACCGAGAGCAATGTGGATGCAAAGATTTTTGCCAAGGCCACATCAATTTCCGTCCTTGCCACCCTGAATATTTTGGGATAGATCGCGTCGGGTCCTGTAATTGTCTGTACTCATTAAGAGATCTGTGGATAGGTTTATGGATGAAAAGGGATTGGTTTAGGCTAGTGGGTCATTGTTTTTGTAACTGGTCGGCGCAACATCGTGGGCCGAAGGGCCTGTTCTGCGCTGTAATGTTCTATGTTCATGTTCCTGAAAACACACAACACCTCTTAATTTTTGGTACCCCAAAATATCAACACATTAACCTGCGCTCCTCATTCATCAGGTCTAAACACTGATGCCCTCATTATCTTTGAGTAGACCAATCCTTCTCACGTGCTCACTGTGTCTTGCTTGTTACATACGCGTCAAATTGCGTTGGATTTTCCTTAATCCTGTTTGCAAATGATTTTCCATGTCCCAATTTAGCACTCCAAATTCTTTCCTTCAGTTCATTCCACGGTTACTTTCATTCTTCAAGTGATTTATCCATCCTAGGCCTTTTAAATCCTACAAATCCTTCTCTCTGTTCCATTTGGCAAGGCTATTAATAGCCCCCGTTTTCCAGGGGTCCCGATCGTTGCCACAGTTATTTTGCATCCTCACGGACACATTCCGGTCCTGAATTCTAATTAAACACTCTCACGTGTTGACTTGAGTTATCCTCAAACTTCCTCCCTCAGTCTCCAATCCTGCCTAATGTTAGACTTCCCTCAATTTACCACCTTCACTCTAGGGTCACTCTTATCCTGATCCACGCGCACCTTAAAAATGACGGGATTACGGTTACTGTTCCTGAATTGCTCTCCTACTGGAGCTTTGAACACCTGTCAGGACTCATCCCCAACACGAGGTCTATTAGGTTGTAAAAGTTGTAAAACCTAGGTTGTCTACTCGGTTGTCTACTAGGCGCAGTTGTAAATGCGCCTAGTTTGGGGGCGTTTAAGAGATCTGTGGATAGGTTTATGGACGAAAAGGGATTGGTTTAGGCTAGTGGCCCATTGTTTTGTAACTGGTCGGCGCAACATCGTTGGCCGAAGGGCCTGTTCTGCGCTGTAATGTTCTATGTTCTATGTTCTATGCTAAGCCTCCTTCCCAATTTTACGTATTGTTTCAAGTAACCACCCTGGACACTGCTTAGGAAATCTGCCCCATTCAAGCCCCCAGCAATGTGTGAGTCCCAGTGAATATACGGAAAGTTAGAATCACCCAACACAACCCGGGTGTGATTGCATCTTCCCGAAATGTTCTGAATGTTCTGCTCCTCTATCTCCCGCTGGCCATAGGGAGGCCTGTAATAATCCCCCCGGCACAGTCGCTGCGCCCTCCATCTCCCTCAGATCCACCGAATGTTAATAATTATTCAGTGGGTCCACAGAGCGACTGCGATAATGAAATCCAGTCAACGTCGCCGTGCGATAGAGTCGTTTGCTCAGTTCAAAGCTCGGACCCAAAGAAGACAAACAGCGGGCTCGTCTGAACTTTCCGCATCTGTGACTCCTGTACATTTTGTGCTGGCTTCTGTTTGCAAGTTCAAAGTTCAAAGCCTGGCTTTGACAACTCACTGCTGGTTGATCGATTTCCAACGGCATTTGATTTCCCTAAGGTTCTGGGACCGCAATCAGAAACTCAGAGTCTGCGCTCCACCAATTTGAGAAGAATAGATTGATGCACAGTCCATTCTAAAGTTAATTAACTCCCTCCCCCAGCATCGCCTCTGCCCGCTCCCCGAAACATGTACACACGCGCATGCACACACACTCACGTGCTCACTGTGTCATACACACACACACTCACACACAAACACACACACAAACACACACACAAACATGCACACGCACACACAAACACCCACGCACAAACGCATACGCACAAACACACACACACACGCACGCACACATACACATATCCACATACACAAACACACAAACAAACACCCACGTACACACACAAACGCCACAGAAACACATGAGCACAAACACACACACACACACACAATCACATACACACACACAAACAACCGCGCGCGTGCGCGCGCACACACACACCCACATGCACGCACACACACACACACACATGCACACCGCCCCTATCAGTGGTGTATCATGACTATCAGGTCAAAAATTAGATCATAGAACATGGAACACTACAGCATAAACAGACTCACAAGTTGGACCGATCACATCAAAGAACAAAGAACAAAGAACAACACAGCACGGAAAACAGGCCCTTCGGCCCAACGAGCCCGCGCCGCCGTCCCATTGTCTCAGTGACCTATTCATGATTTTAGTCTACGACTAATGTGTGAGGATCAGGGAGGTCCAATATAGGGACAATTTGTTACCCAATCAATCAGCCTAAAAGCACATTTTTGGGATGTGGGAGGAAAACCGGAGCACCCAGAGGAAACCCACGCAACCATGGGGAGAACGCGCAAACTCCCACGGACACAGGCCCAAATCCATGTGTCCGCACAGCAACAGAGATAGTCTCTGAGCTGCCATGTTGCCCTCGAGATGGTCCAGTTTAAATCAATACCTACCTAGCCATAGACCTATCTGTAACTCCCAATGCCATTAGATCCCATATACTCATGCAGAAGTCCTTTAAAAGACCCCAGCGAGTTCGCCTCCACCACCAGCGACGGCAGCCGACTCCTGCTTCTATTTCTTATGTTCTTAAGAGAACCATCTTCCCAAACGGCCCATCACACGTGCACTGCACAGACACAAAACACTCTTTCAAGTCTCCTGTATTTTATTATGTTTTCTACGTACCTTTATCTTCAAAACCAATGATATTTTGCCTCTGCTTTTTCAGCTGTAGTCGTGTTGGAGAGCGTGGCTACTGAAGGTGAGTGGCAAAGCGAAACTCTGCCATATTAGAGGGACAATATTAATAGAATGATTTGCCGGTTGTTACAGCTGGTGTGATGCCAGTTTGGGTCAACTTTGCCAACTTTGAGGGTGTTGAAATGGTCAGTGGATGGGCATATGGATAAGATTGGAATAGTTTAGGTTCGAGGGTCATTAGATAGGTTCCACTGGTCGGCACAACTTAGACAGGCTCACGACTGGGTTGGAGATGGGTGGATATAGGGGAACCTTTAAATAAGGGTTATTAACCTGGTAATGTAAATGAGTATGGTATGGTAATGTTTTTCTCTTTTCATTCACAGGTTTTAAGTCGGTCCACCCTCATGTCCCACAAGGGGCATACACGCGATGGGTTGTACTGGGGCTGCTCTTGGTTGTTCGAGATTGGGCTAGTGCTTCATGTCGTTAGTGTGTGAATAAACTGGACCAGATACTGGGCAAGACGACAGCTCAGTGACTATCACTGTTTCCTGTGCAGACACATGGATTTGGGCCGGTGTCTGTGGGAGTTTGCGCATTCTCCCCGTGCTTGCGTGGGTTTTCTCCGGGTGCTCCGGTTTCCTCCCACACCCCAAAGATGTGCTGTTAGGCTGATTGGCAGGAATAAATTGTCCCTAAATCAGTTTCCCTCAATCTGGATGGCCATAAAACATTAGACAGGGGTCATGGGTGGAGAGGGGGACTGGTGGTGTTGAGATGGCGGCGCGGGCTCGTTGGGCCGAAGGGCCTGTTTTCCGGGCTGGTTTTGTTCTTTGTTCTTTTTTGTTCTTAAACCAACTGACTAAACCTCCATTAATTTTCCCACCGTCAGAGTCAGTCAAATGTTCCTCAGTGTGAAGGCCATTGTCTGGACCATTTTAAATGATGAACATAAGAAATAGGAGCAGGAGTAGGCCATCCAACCCCTCGAGCCTGCCCCGCCATTCAATAAGATTATGGCTCATCTGACGTGGATCAGTTCCACATTCCCGCCCTCTCCCCATAACCCCTAATTCCCCTGTCTATCAGAAACCTATCTACCCGCGTCTTAAATATATTGAGCGAGGCAGCCTCCACCACTTCAACGGGCGGAGAATTTCAGAGATTCACCACCCTTTGAGTGAAGAAGTTTCTCCTCAACCCCGTTCTAAACCGCCCCCACACTTATCTTGAGGCTGTGCCCCCTAGTCCTGCTGTCCTTTCTGAGCGGGAAGAGTCTCTCCACCTCTATCCTATCCATCCCATTCATCATCTTATACGTCTCAATGAGATCTCACCTCATTCTTCTAAACTCTAACGAGTACCAGCCTAGTTTATTCAGCCTCTCCTCATAGCTCAACCCCCTCATCAGCCTAGTAAACCTCCTCTGCACTCCCTCCAAGTCCAAAATATCCTTGCGCAAGTGCGGCGACCAAAACTGCACACAGTACTCCAGCTGCGGCCTCACCAGTGCCCTATACAGTTGCAACTTTACAGCGCACAAAATACGAGCAAGAGATACGGAGGGACAGAAATTTATTCCAATCAGGAAATCGGACAGATACTCAAAAGGAACACATTGGAGAGATCTCGGAAAGGGGATTGTGATACATTGGAGGAGACAATCAATCATAATGAAGGGAATATTAAAACTCATGTACTATTAGATTGTTTGAAACTAATTATTAAAGTCATATTCAGAACCTGCCTCACATTCTCATCCCAAGCTGGACTCTGCCCCAAACTGATACCTTCCAGCATGGGGTAATGTGAAGGACACACTGGAACTGACCGGCAGTGTGGCTATACCATTTCTGGATCTAGATTTCCTCAGCCTGTGTAGAAGAGGGATGTACCAGTGAATATTGCTGTCAGGGTGAGGGTGGGAGACTGGGGGAGGGGGGATTCTGTGAAGTGGGGGGGGTGGGGCGTTTCAGACTCGGTGTAAATGTGAACATATAGAACATAGAACATAGAACATTACAGCGCAGAACAGGCCATTCGGCCCACGATGTTGCGCCGACCAGTTACAAAACAATGACCCACTAGCCTAAACCAATCCCTTTTCATCCATAAACCTATCCACAGATCTTTTAAACGCCCCCAAACTAGGTGCATTTACAACTGCAGCTGGCAGGGCATTCCAGTCCCTCACCACCCTCTGGGTAAAGAACCTACCCCTGACATCTGTCCTATAACTACCCCCCCTTAATTTAAAATCGTGCCCCCTCGTGCTAGCTTTCTCCATCCTAGGAAAAAGGCTATCACTATCTACCCTGTCTAAACCTCTTATCATCTTATATGTTTCAATGAGATCCCCTCTTAGCCGCATTCTTTCCAGCGAAAACAACCCCAAATCTCTCAATCTCTCCTCATAGGATCTCCCCTCCATACCAGGCAACATCTTGGTAAACCTCCTCTGCACCCTCTCCAAAGCCTCCACATCCTTCCTATAATGTGGGGACCAGAACAGCACACAAAACTCCAAGTGCGGCCGCACCAGAGATGTGTACAGTTGCATTGAGACATTTTTGGGAAATGGACAGAGAATTGTACAAGGAGACGGACAAACCATAGAACATAGAACATTACAGACCCTTCGGCCCTCAATGTTGTGCCGAGCTATGTCCAATCCCAAGATCAAGCTATCCCACTCCCTATCATTCTGGAGTGCTCCATGTTCCTATCCAATAACCGCTCGAAAGTTCCTAAAGTGTCCGACTCCACTATCACAGCAGGCAGTGCATTCCACACCCCAACCACTCTCTGAGTGAAGAATCTACCTCAGACATCCCTCCCATAGCTCCCACCATGAACCTTACAGTTATGCCCCCTAGTAACAGCTACATCCACCCGAGGAAATATTCTCTGCATTCTCACTCTATCAATCTTTCTCAAGATCTTATAAACCTCTATTAAGTCACCTCTCATCCTTCTCCGCTCGAAAGAGAAAAGACCCAGCTTCCTCACCTTTCCTCGTAAGACCTACCCTCCAAACCAGGCAGCATCCTGGTAAATCTCCTCTGCACTCTCTCCAATGCTTCCACATCCTTCTTATAGTGAGGTGACCAGAACTGAACATGATATTCCAAATGTGGTCTTACCAAGGTCCTATATAATTGCGGCATAACCCCACGGGAGGGTTTGAGTAGGTTAGTGAGAAAATTAAGGCTTTTACAGATCAACTGGTGACAGCAGTTACTGAAAAGAAAAATGATGGGTAGATGGGATTTGGTGAGAGTTCGGGCATGTTCAGCAGAGGTTGGGATACGTGTTCGTTCAGCAGCTTTGTAACTGGCAGGCTTTGTCAGAAAAACATTGAAATGGTTGTTTCCAGAAACTAAATGGATAGAACGAGGGGTCACGGGCTTAGGGTGAGGGGGGCTAGATATAAGACTAATGTTAGAGGGCAGTTTTTCACACAAAGGGTAGTGGGGATGTGGAATGCACTGCCGAGTAAGGTGGTGGAAGCAGGCACGCTAGGGTTGTTTAAGAGTCACTTGGACAGCCACATGAGCAGTTTACATATAGGGGGATATAGCAGGCCTTATTAAGCATTGTAGGCTTGGGGTCAGTTTTAGTCTCAGGGATATAGAGTCTTTAATAATGAAATTTTTATCCACAGGCACTTACCATCTCGAGGGCATCATGGCAGCACAGAGGCTATCTCTGTTGCTGTGCGGACACATGGAGTTGGGCCTGTGTCCGTGGGAGTTTGCGCGTTCTCCCCGTGGTTGCGTGGGTTTCCTCCGGGTGCTCCGGTTTCCTCCCACATCCCAAAAATGTGCTTTTAGGCTGATTGATTGGGTAACAAATTGTCCCTATATTGGAACTCCCTGATCCTCACACATTAGGCATAGACTAGAGTCATGAATAGGTCACTGACCATGGGACGGCGGCGCGGGCTCGTTGGGCCGAAGGGCCTGTTTCCCGTGCTGTTTTGTTCTTTGTTCTTTGTAGAATGACGGCTGGAGGGGAGCCGGTGAATTATATTCCAGAGGTGGCAATAACAGGGTTGATGATGGAGTGGTAATGGGGTCAGCAATCAACTCAGAGTCAACGTGTAACAGAGGTTGCAATCAGTCTGAATTAGATTCAAGTACAGGAATGGTGTCCAGTCGATAGGGAACAGAGGTTGGGAGAGGAATTGGAGTCAACCTCCATGATCCCAATCCTGAAATGACAAAGAAAGTAACACAGTGTTACATGGATTGCAAATATAATTGTGGTTTCAGAGGCTTATCAGATACAGCAGTGGGGTCAATTCAGGTAATCTGAACTATCAAAAACACTTGAAAGAGTTTTCTGTGTTGTGCAGGGTTCGTTCATGGGAACAGATTAACAGATGTAATAAGAACAGACGCAGTTCACAGTGAAAGGGTGAGCTCAATCAGTTATTTGGGAAGAGTGATGCCTGACTGTGAGGGATATTTTTGGAGTTGGGTGAAAACAGGCCGTTAGGTCAAACAGGCAGCAGAGGCGACAAGGGAGAATGTAAGTCAGTGTTACTCTGGATTCTCTGAAAGAGGTGGTGGGTTTGAACTGGGGAAAAAACTTTAAAAAGTGAAACCACAGGAGAACTATAATTAGATTGACTAACAGGGAGCTGTACCACACTTGAAAACTCATTTAAATTACTGGTTAAACATTGTGTTAAGACTGAGGTAACAAGGAGATATATAATTTATAAAACAACATTTAAATAAAATGATACACATATTAAAAACTAATTAAATAAGATAAACGGGGGGGGGGAGGTTAGAACAGAGTTGAGGAGGAACTTCTTCACTCAAAGGGTGGTGAATCTCTGGGATTCTCTGCCCGTTGAAGTGGTGGAGGCTGCCTCGCTGAATATATTTAAGTCACGGGTAAGGTTTCTGATAGACAGGGGAATTAAGGGTTATGGGGAGAAAGCGGGAAAGTGGAACAGATCCACTTCAGATCAGCCATGATCTTATTGAATGGCGGGGCAGGCTCGAAGGGCTGGATGGCCTACTCCTGCTCCTATTTCTTATGTTCGAATACAGATGGAGGGTCAGATGATTTGATCATGTGTGATGTGGGAGCTGGTGGACCCTATAGTGGTCCTGAGTGAGCACGTCTGTAGTCAGTGA
This sequence comes from Prionace glauca, assembly GCA_037974335.1. Classification (NCBI taxonomy): domain Eukaryota; kingdom Metazoa; phylum Chordata; class Chondrichthyes; order Carcharhiniformes; family Carcharhinidae; genus Prionace; species Prionace glauca. The sequence continues at coordinate 5,713,215 of CM075763.1, forward strand.
TAGTTGCTTGAAGAACTCCAACTCGGAGCGGATGAGCTGGAGTCTTAGCTTCAGACGCTGTGGCACGTCAGGAAGGGTGTGACATACCTGGACACCGCGTGCCAGGAGGCCGTCACACTACTTAGGTTAAATATTTTGAATTCGGCCGTTGGACTGGGAGGTAAGTTTTATGAACCTGTATCCCTTGATCTATTTGGTGTCTATCTCTTCCCAGCATGCTACTGTTGAATGAATGCATCCTGCCCCAATTCGATCGACCAAAATTCATCTTCTCACATTTATCTAAATTAAACTCCATCTGCCATTGATTGGCCCAACTGACCAAAAACCCGGTTGTAAACCTAGATAACCTTTCTCACCGTCCAGTATTCCAACAATTCTGGTATCGTCGGCCAACTTACTAAAAATGCCTCTGAAATTTTCATTAATATTAATAGCAAATGAAAGTGAACGCAATTCTAATCCCCTGAGGATTACCTCTGGTCACCGGCCTCTGGTTTAAAAAAAACCTCCATAACCACCCTTTGTCTTCTGTTGTCAAGCAATATAAGAACATAAGAAATAGGAGCAGAAGTCGGCCATCTAGCCCTTCGAGCCTGCCCCACCATTCAATAAGATCATAGGTGATCTGTCGTGTCTCAGTTCCACATTCCCTCCCTCTCCCCATAACCCTTAATCCCCTTGCCTATCAAAAACCTATCAACCCGAGTCTTAAATATATTGAGCGAGGCAGCCTCCACCACTTCAACGGGCAGAGAATTCCAGAAATTCATCAACCTTTGAGTGAAGAAGTTCCTCCTCAACTCCGTTCTAAACCGCCCCACCCCCTTTATCTTGAGGCTGTGCCCTCTCGTCCTACTGTCCTTTCTGAGCGGAAAGAGCCTCTCCACCTCTATCCTATCCATCCCATTCAATACGTTATACATCTCAATGAAATCTCTCCTCATTCTTCTAAACTCTAACGAGTACAAACCTAGTTTATTAAGCCTCTCCTCATAGTTCAACCCCCTCAACTCCGGTATCAGCCTAGTAAACCTCCTCTGCACATCCTCCAAGGCCAAAAAATCCTTGCGTAAGTGCGGCGACCAAAACTGCACACAGTACTCCAGCTGCGGCCTCACCAGTACCCTGTACAGTTGCAGCAAGACCTCCCTACTTTTATATTCAATCCCCCTCGCTATGAAGGCCAGCATCCCATTCGCCTTCCTGACCACCTGCTGCAGCAGCAGGCTGGGTTTTTGCGACTCATGCACAAGGACCCCGAGGTCCCTCTGCAACGTTGCCTGCTACAATTTTTTTGCCACGTAAGTAATAATCCTTCCTACCATTATTCCTACCAAAGTGGGCCACCTCACACTTGCCAACATTAAATTCCATTTGCCATTTCCTGGCCCATTCCCCCAGCCTATCTTGATCCTTCTGCAGACTCTCCACATCCTCCGCGCAATTTGCCGTTCCACCAATCTTGGTGTCATCAGCAAATGTCGACACCCTACACCACGTTCCCTCCTCCAGATCATCTATATAAATGGTAAATAGCTGCACATATTTGATATTTGAATATTTGATGTACTGTCATCTTTAAGGTATAATATCACCATTACTGGCCTCAAATTTATTTATTGTGATTTTAGAGATTTCACTATCTTGTACAGATTGCAATATTGTGGCAGGTGATTGAAGTACCCCTCTGGGATTGGGATAGTCTGGCATTTGCCAACTGCTGCATCCCAAGAGATGCAGTTGTTTGCTTTGGGTGTGACAACCAGTTTAATTGTTAATCAAATTGTACATTACAATTCATGATTGGCTCATTGTATGGTAAAGGGGCAAAAATTCATGTCGCTTAAACAGCACTCATTTCTCCCCGCCCCCCCAATACCTGCCAGTCCAAGAAAGGGAAATTTGATTTCTAAATTCTCCCCTTATATGTGCTCAGGTGTTTTGCACATCCTGTAAGTTTGCAGTTGTCTATCTGTGTGTGGAAAGTCCTGCAGTAAACGTCAGACCAGACAACGTGTGAGAGGTTGCTTATTTTCCATGTGCAATGAATGTGAGAACAGCTATCACTGAACCTACAGTGCAGAGAAAGGCCATTCGGCCCATCGAGTCTGCACTGTCCACCGTCCCACCCAGTCCTTCCCCCATGTCCCGACACATTTACCCGCGAATCCCTGCAACCTCCGCGTCTCAGGACACCAAGTGGAGATTTTAGCTCGGCCAATCAACCTGACCTGCAAATCGTTGGGCTGTGGGAGGGAACCGGAGCGCCCAGAAGAAACCCACGCAGACACGAGGAGGATGTGCAAAGCCTCTGGGCATCAGACAGTGACCCGAGCCGGGAATCGAACCCAGCTCCCTGAAGCAGCAATGCTAACCACTGCGCTACCCACGTTACGACAACACCTGACATGCTCAGCACTCGTGCAACACCAGGCGGGGAAGTGAAAGAAAGTGGTCCAGAGGAAGACCACAAACACAATAAAAAACTGTCATAATTTTCCTGTGAGCCCAGAGTCCGTAATGAAAGATCCAGTGATGTGCCCCTTCAGAGGGTAAGAACATAGAACATAGAACATAGAACATTACAGCACAAACAGGCCCTTCGGCCCTCGAGTTGCGCCGATCGCATCAACCCCACCAATCTATAGACCTATCTATAACCCCCAATCCCATTAAACCCCATATACTCATCCAGAAGTCTTTTAAAAGACCCCAGCGAGTTCGCCTCCACCACCGACGACGGCAGCCGATTCCATTCACCACCCTCTGAGTGAAAAACTTACCCCTAACATCACCTCTGTACTTCCCTCCCCGCACCTTAAATCTGTGTCCTCTCGTAGCGACCATTTCTACCCGGGGAAATAGCCTCTGAGAGTCCACCCTATCTATTCCTCTCAACATTTTATAAACTTCTATCAGGTCGCCTCTCAACCTTCGCCTCTCCAGGGAAAAGAGTCCCAGCTCCCTCAACCTATCTTCATAAGGCATGCCTCCCAGTCCAGGCAACATCCTTGTAAATCTCCTCTGCACCCTTTCAATAGCTTCTACGTCTTTCCTATAGTGAGGCGACCAGAACTGCGCACAGTACTCCAAATGAGGCCTGACGAGGGTCCTGTAAAGTTGCAGCATTACCTCCCGACTCCTAAACTCAATCCCTCGATTAATGAAGGCCAGTACACCATACGCCTTCTTGACCACCTCCTCCACCTGCGAGGCCGATTTAAGAGTCCTGTGAACCCAGACCCCGAGATCCTTCTGCTCTTCAACGCTGAAGTTGATGAGGATAGACTACCTTCAGAGTGAAAATGAGATTCTGTTAATTGGTGCAACACTGGCTGCAAATACTGAGATCAGTCGGCAGTCACTGTCCCGCTGTAAACGGCAACAGACGCAGGTTCCATCAGATTATCTATAACTTTAAACTGGATACGGGAACACTGCGTTGTTATTGCTTTAGTCGCAGTGAATTTGAACAGGTGAAGAAATTGACATTCCAGTCAGGATTCGGAATGATACACGGCAGAAGGGGAGATGTGTCGAGTATAGGGCTCTGAAAGTTGGGAATCAAGTAGATAAGGTGGTTAAGAAGGCATACGGTGTCTTGGCATTTATTGGTAGGGGGATTGAATTTAGGAGTCGCAGCGTCATGTTGCAACTGTACACAACTCTGGTACGGCCGCACTTGGAGTACTGTGTGCAGTTCTGGTCCCCACATTACAGGAAGGATGTGGAGGCTTTGGAGAGGGTGCAGAGGAGGTTTACTAGGATGTTGCCTGGTATGATGGGGAGGTCCTATGAGGAGAGGCTGAGGGATTTGGGGTTGTTTTCGCTGGAAAGAAGGCGGCTAAGAGGGGATCTTATTGAAACATATAAGATGATTAGAGGTTTAGATAGGGTGGATAGTAATAGCCTTTTTCCTCGGATGGAGAAAGCTAGCACGAGGGGGCATGGCTTGAAATTAAGGGGGGGTACTTATAGGACGGATGTCAGGGACAGGTTCTTTACCCAGCGGGTGGTGAGGGATTGGAATGCCCTGGCTATTGCAGTTGTAAATGTTCGTAGTTTGGGGGCGTTTAAGAGATCTGTGGATAGGTGTATGGATGAAAAGGGATTGGTTTAGGCTCGTGGGTCATTGTTTTTGTAACTGGTCGGCGCAACATCGTGGGCCGAAGGGCCTGTTCCGCGCTGTTATGTTCTATGTTCTATAATTAACAGAAGATGTTCTACATTCGGAGCACACTCGGTGGAATAAACTATCAGTTTATTGTTACTGTGTACGTACGACAGATGAGTAAATCCTAATCATTAATTCCTTATCGGGCTTGATCATTTTGCCTGGGGTTCAGAGTGAGGATTTGTTTTCAAACCGAGAGTGGAATGGAAGCAAGATACACATTGCATTTTATTCAGCTGTTCTCGTAGAACTGTAGGGAGGAGTTGTCTTCATTCCCTCGGTCACTCTGACTTCTTCACTCAGCCGGTCACTGTTCGGTCAGTCAGTCAGACTGACTCACTCAATCAGTCAGTCAGACTCACTCACTCAATCAGTCAGTCAGACTCACTCACTCGATCAGTCAGTCAGACTCACTCACTCGATCAGTCAGTGAGACTCACTCACTCGATCAGTCAGTCAGACTGACTCACTCGATCAGTCAGTCAGACTCACTCACTCGATCAGTCAGTCAGACTCACTCACTCGATCAGTCAATCAGACTCACTCACTCGATCAGTCAATCAGACTCACTCGATCAGTCAGTCAGAATCACTCACTCGATCAGTCAGTCAGACTCACTCACTCGATCAGTCAGTCAGACTCACTCACTCGATCAGTCAGTCAGACTCACTCACTCGATCAGTCAGTCAGACTGACTCACTCGATCAGTCAGTCAGACTCACTCACTCGATCAGTCAGTCAGACTCACTCACTCGATCAGTCAGTCAGACTCACTCACTCGATCAGTCAGTCAGACTCACTCACTCGATCAGTCAGTCAGACTCGCTCACTCGATCAGTCAGTCAGACTCGCTCACTCGATCAGTCAGTCAGACTCACTCACTCGATCAGTCAGTCAGACTCACTCACTCGATCAGTCAGTCAGACTCACTCACTCGATCAGTCAGTCAGACTCACTCACTCGATCAGTCAGTCAGACTCACTCACTCGATCAGTCAGTCAGACTCACTCACTCGATCAGTCAGTCAGACTCACTCACTCGATCAGTCAGTCAGACTCACTCACTCGATCAGTCAGTCAGACTCACTCACTCGATCAGTCAGTCAGACTCACTCACTCGATCAGTCAGTCAGACTCACTCGATCAGTCAGTCAGACTCACTCACTCGATCAGTCAGTCAGACTCACTCACTGGATCAGTCAGTCAGACTCACTCACTCGATCAGTCAGTCAGACTCACTCACTCGATCAGTCAGTCAGACTCACTCACTCGATCAGTCAGTCAGACTCACTCACTCGATCAGTCAGTCAGACTCACTCGATCAGTCAGTCAGACTCACTCACTCGATCAGTCAGTCAGACTCACTCACTCGATCAGTCAGTCAGACTCACTCACTCGATCAGTCAGTCAGACTCACTCACTCGATCAGTCAGTCAGACTCACTCACTCGATCAGTCAGTCAGACTCACTCACTCGATCAGTCAGTCAGACTCACTCACTCGATCAGTCAGTCAGACTCACTCACTCGATCAGTCAGTCAGATTGACTCACTCGATCAGTCAGTCAGACTCACTCACTCGATCAGTCAGTCAGACTCACTCACTCGATCAGTCAGTCAGACTCACTCACTCGATCAGTCAGTCAGACTCACTCACTCGATCAGTCAGTCAGACTCGCTCACTCGATCAGTCAGTCAGACTCACTCACTCGATCAGTCAGTCAGACTCACTCACTCGATCAGTCAGTCAGACTCACTCACTCGATCAGTCAGTCAGACTCGCTCACTCGATCAGTCAGTCAGACTCACTCACTCGATCAGTCAGTCAGACTCACTCACTCGATCAGTCAGTCAGACTCACTCACTCGATCAGTCAGTCAGACTCGCTCACTCGATCAGTCAGTCAGACTCACTCACTCGATCAGTCAGTCAGACTCGCTCACTCGATCAGTCAGTCAGACTCACTCACTCGATCAGTCAGTCAGACTCACTCACTCGATCAGTCAGTCAGACTCACTCACTCGGTCAGTCAGAGATTCAGGCTGACTCCCTCCTTTGGTCAGTCGGCCTTGGTCCGGCAGTCATCGAGTCAACCACATCTGCTCCATTCGTCGCCCAAAGTTGTAACACGATCTCGAAGCCTTGAGGTCACGTTCCAACTGTACAAAACTCTGGTGCAGCCGCACTTGGAGTATTGGGCACAGTTCTGGTCGCCGCATTATAAGAAAGATGTGGAGTCATTGGAAAGGGTGCAGAGGGGGTTTACCAGGATGTTACCGGGTATGGTGGGAAGGTCTTATGAGGAGAGGCTGAGGGACTTGAGGTTATTTTCATTGGAGAGAAGAAGGTTACGAGGTGACCTGATTGAGGCAGACAAGATGATCAGAGGGTTAGATAGGGTGGACAGTGAGAGCCTTTTTCCTCGGATGGTGACGGCTAACACTAGAACATAGAACATAGAACATTACAGCGCAGAACAGGCCCTTCGGCCCACGATGTTGCGCCGACCAGTTACAAAACAATGACCCACTAGCCTAAACCAATCCCTTTTCATCCATAAACCTATCCACAGATCTTTTAAACGCCCCCAAACTAGGTGCATTTACAACTGCGGCTGGCAGGGCATTCCAGTCCCTCACCACCCTCTGGGTAAAGAACCTACCCCTGACATCTGTCCTATAACTACCCCCCCTTAATTTAAAATCGTGCCCCCTCGTGTTAGCTTTCTCCATCCTAGGAAAAAGGCTATCACTATCTACCCTGTCTAAACCTCTAATCATCTTATATGTTTCAATGAGATCCCCTCTTAGCCGCCTTCTTTCCAGCGAAAACAACCCCAAATCTCTCAATCTCTCCTAGGGGACGTAGCTTTAAACTGAGGGGTGGTAATTATAGGACGGAGGTAGGTTCTTTACTCAGAGGGTAGAAAGGGTGTGGAATGCCGTGCCTGCAGCAGTTGTGGAATTGCCAACTTTAAGGGCGTTCAAATGGTCAGTGGATAGGCATATGGATAAGATTGGAATAGTTTAGGTTAGAGGGTCATTAGATTGGTTCTACTGGTCGGCGCAACATCGAGTGGCCGAGGGGCCTGGACTGCGCTGGAATGTTCTATGTTCTATAAGTCTCGCACAGTCGGGGTCACCTGCTAACCGGTCAGTCGGCTCCACTCTGTGTGTCCGCCTGCTTTGCCGGCTTGGTCGCTCAGTCAGGCATCGTTCCAGCTGTCGCTCTGTCTGACTCACCGAGTCGGTCACTCTTCCGGCCTCACTCACTCAGTCCGTCCGCCAGCCAGCCTCAGTTACTCAACGTGTTGGCTCGTCACCGTCACTCGGGTGGCCTGTTTGTCGCTGAGTGTCGCTCAAACCACTCGGTCAGGCCGCCCCATTGGCCTCCATCAGTTGGTTAGTCAGTTGGCCTCTCTCTGTCGGTCAATCGGCTTAAATATCTCGATTAGCCGGCCTCACTAATCTGACCGGTCGGCCTTGCTCGCTCGGAGGTCAGTCACCAGTGGGGTGCCCCAGGGATCTGTTCTGGGACCCTTGTTGTTTGTCATTTTCATAAATGACCTGGATGAGGAAGTGGAGGGATGGGTTAGCAAATTCGCTGATGACACGAAGGTCGGCGGTGTTGTGGATGGTCTGGAAGGATGTCAAAAGTTGCAGCAGGACACAGATAGGATGCAGGAATGGGCGGAGAAGTGGCAGATGGACTTCAACGCGGATAAATGTGCAGTAGTCCATTTCGGCAGAACCAACGGGATGAACGAGTACACTATCAAGGGCAGGGGTCTTAGTAGCGTTGAAGAGCAGAAGGATCTCGGGGTCCGGGTTCACAGGACTCTTAAATCGGCCTTGCAGGTGGAGGAGGTGGTCAAGAAGGCGTATGGTGTACTGGCCTTCATTAATCGAGGGATTGAGTTTAGGAGTCGGGAGGTAATGCTGCAACTTTACAGGACCCTCGTCAGACCTCATTTGGAGTACTGTGTGCAGTTCTGGTCGCCTCACTATAGGAAAGACGTAGAAGCTATTGAAAGGGTGCAGAGGAGATTTACAAGGATGTTGCCTGGACTGGGAGGCATGCCTTATGAAGATAGGTTGAGGGAGCTGGGACTCTTTTCCCTGGAGAGGCGAAGGTTGAGAGGCGACCTGATAGAAGTTTATAAAATGTTGAGAGGAATAGATAGGGTGGACTCTCAGAGGCTATTTCCCCGGGTTGAAATGGTCGCTACGAGAGGACACAGATTTAAGGTGCGGGGAGGGAAGTACAGAGGTGATGTTAGGGGTAAGTTTTTCACTCAGAGGGTGGTGAGTGAATGGAATCGGCTGCCGTCGTCGGTGGTGGAGGCGAACTCGCTGGGGTCTTTTAAAAGACTTCTGGATGAGTATATGGGGTTTAATGGGATTGGGGGTTATAGATAGGTCTATAGATTGGTGGGGTTGATGCGATCGGTGCAACTCGAGGGCCGAAGGGCCTGTTTGTGCTGTAATGTTCTATGTTCTATGTTCTATGAGTGGCTGTCAGCCAAGATCAAAGAATAAAATCAGCCCGGGAAACAGGTCGTTCAACCCAACGAGCCCACACCGCCATCTCAGCACCACCAGTTCCCCCTCTCCACCCACGACCCCTGTCTAATGTTTTATGGCCATCCAGATTGAGGGAAACTAATTGAGGGACAATTTGTTACACCAATCAGCCTAAGAGCGCATCTTTGGGGTGTGGGAGGAAACCGGAGCACCCGGAGAAAACCCACGCAAGCACGGGGAGAATGCGCAAACTCCCACAGACACCGGCCCAAATCCATGTGTCTGCACAGCAATCAGTGATAGTCACTGAGCTGTCGTCTTGCCTCGCTCGGTTGCTTGCTGAGTTGGACTCACTCAGTCGGTCAGTCGGTTGGTTTTGCTTGTTTGCTCGGTCGATCAACCTCACTTGCTTTGTCAGGCGGTCTCTCTTGTTCACTCGCAACGCCTCCTCCCTCTCAATCAGTCAACTGTCATTGATCAGCTTGTGGCTGGCGCTGCTGTGCTGCACCTGCCTACTCAGCCCAGGTGACCTCATGTCACAGGACGCTCCTCATCCTGAGCTATTATTCGTGTTTTCTGTGCGAGGGATGAAGATGATAAACAGCCTGACTGGCCAATGAGAGGGTAGAGACACTGGGAAGAATGTGAGGGATTGTGACGATGGCCAATTAGGCTGGGCAGTGAAAGAAATGGCAGTGGAGCGACCAGTTGCAGAGTATAGCTGGGCGGTATTTCATCTGTCCAATCAGTTTGAGGGTGCTTGGTGATTTACAGTTTGATTGAAAGAGAGAGGCAGTGTGCGTGGGTTCTCCTGTCAACGTTTAATTAATTGAAGAGTTGTAATGAAGGGAAGTTTCAGCACATTTTTCACCTGCTGTCTGAACTGGGTCTGTGTCACAGCGTAAATTGCAGTATTTGTGCAGCAACTCAGGAGCTGCAGCATGAAGGCAATTTCCAAAACCAAGTAAGGAAATTTTACAGTACGATACCCCAACCACGAAAGCCGGTTAGCTGTAGAGTAAACCATGAACATTGTCCATAGCAGGATGAAATTAGCTGATATTACAAACAGTAAAACGATCGATTTCCTTCGACTTTCCATCTCAGGATCCCTGGGATTATCCCCACTGCTGTGAGCCCGGAGTCTCCTGCGGGCTCTGCTGCTCACTAAAATGTGTCTGACGGTGAAAACATTGAGCAGCAGGATCAGAACAAACGGGATACATGGGTTTAGAATATTGTGGAGGAACTCGACTGCTACCCAGGCCTGGGATTCCACAACATCGCTTGTCATTTCACAAAACGCAGGGTCATTCATTAACCAATATTTGCTGGTTAACATAAAATACCAGAACATGTTCTTGAAGCAGCTCAGAACACTCACTGCCCCCACAACCACAGCCGCCATTTTCTCAGTGCAATATTTAATTTTCAGCTTGGGACAGCCAATGGCTACAAACCGATCAAAGGTGAAAGTGACGGTGAACCAGACAGAGCAGTCAGTGGCTGAGTAAAGCAGGACGGCGTGGATGTTACACACGGGGATGGACAGCAAGAATAAGAAATGCTCCCCGAAAACGATGGGAATGTGTCTCAGCGCGAGGTCGAGGATAATGACCAGCAGATCCGCCGCTGACATGGAAACCAGGTACCGAGTGACACATTTGGACAGACCGCAGTTCCTACTCTTAAGGGTCACGATTGTGATTATGTTCACTGTGAAGAAGAGAAATGAAAAATGAAATCCTTCAACAAAGAAGGAAGAACTATGCAGTACAGGGAGAGCCTCCCCCCTCCCCCCCCCCCCCACCACTCTGGCCCACCACGCCTGAAGCAATCACTTGAACCTATCCAGCCAGCCGTCTGTTTTCCTTTATATTCCACCTGTTCGAGCACCCACCCAGATATGACTAACGTTTCTGCTTTAACCATCTGACTTGGATCTGTATTCCAGGCCCAAAGCATCCTTTGTGCAAAACACTTCCCCCTGCACGTCTCCACTGAAACGTTCCCTCTTATCCTGAAGTAGTGTCCTCTCGTGAATCTCACGTGCGTTCTGGGAAAAGCTGGGAAAACCTGCTCACCTTCTATGCGCCCTCCATAATTTTATAAAAGTCTATCTAGTCACCTCTTTCCAAAGAGAACATTCATAAGAACATAAGAAATAGGAGCAGGAGTAGGCCATCTGGCCCTTCGAGCCTGCCCCGCCATTCAATAAAATTATGGCTGATCTGTCGTGTCTCAGTTCCACTTTCCCGCCCTCTCCCCATAACCCTTAATCCCCTCTCTTATCAAGAACCCATCAACCCGCGTCTTAAATATATTTAGCGAGGCAGCCTCCACCACTTCAACGGGCAGAGAATTCCAGAGATTCACCACCCTTTGAGTGAAGAAGTTCCTCCTCAACTCCATTCTAAACTGCCCCCCTCCCCCTTTATCTTGAGGCTGTGCCCTCTAGTCCTACTGTCCTTTCTGAGCGGGAAGAGCCTCTCTACCTCTATCCTATTCAGCCCATTCAATATCTTATACGAATTCTTGGTTTGTTCAATCCATACTCGTATCTAATTCCCTTCTGGTCAATCTTTTGTGAACTCCTCCCAAAGCCGACACACCCTTCTGATCGTGTGCCTACCAGAGTTGGACACAATCCCACAAACGTGACCTATCTCGCGTTTTAGATAACTGGAACATGATTTGCCAACTTTTATACTTGATAACTTTTCCAATGAATCCTATTCAAAGAATGAGGGGAGATTTGATCGAGGTGTATAAAATTATGATGGGTATCGATAGAGTGAATGCAAGCAGGCATTTTCCACTGAGGCTAGGAAAAAAAATTGAGGGTGTAGATTAAGGGGGAACGTTTAAAGGGAATATTGGGGGGGGGGGAAATTTTCACGCAGAGAGTGGTGGGAGTGTGGAATGAGCTGCCGGATAACATGGTAAATGTGGGGTCACTTTTAACATTTAAGAAAAACTTGGACAGGTACCTGGATGAGAGGGGTGTGGAGGGATATGGTCCAAGTGCAGGGCAGTGGGACCAGGCAGAAAAATTGTTCGGCACAAACAAGAAAAGCCAGAAGGCCTGTTTCTGTGTTGTAATGTTCTATGGTTCTACGTCTCTATGAAGGCAAGCTTGCCATGTGCTTCCTTCAACACGATTTTCGCCTGTGCTACCACTGGTTAGGGTCAGTGGGCCTTTACCGGAAGGATGTGGAGACTCTGGAGAGAGTGCAGAGGAGGTTTACCAGGATGTTGCCTGGTGTCGAAGGACTGGGGTATGAGGAAAGATTGAAGAAATTGGAGCTCTTTTCCTTTGAAAGACGTCAACTGAGGGGGGATCTAATAGAGGTATATAAGATTATGAAGGGTATAGATAGAGGAAACAGAGGTAAGCTATTTCCTATAATAGAGATACGTAGGACAAGGGGCCATGGACTTAAGGTGAGGGGGGAGAGATACAACACAGAAATTAGAGGGAGGTTTTTCACACAGAGGGTAGTGGGGGTATGGAATGCTCTGCCAAGTAAGGTGGTGGAGGCAAACACGCTAGAGTCCTTTAACAGTAACTTAGACAGGCACATGACTGAGTTGGAGATGGGTGGATATAGGATATTCTTTTAAATAAGGGTCATTAGCATTGGGGTGTCCCTGGTAATGTAAATGGGTATAGTATGATAATAATGTTTTTTCTCTTTACATTCACAGATTTTAAGCCTGTCCACCTCGTGTCCAACGAGGGGCAAACACGCGATGGGTCGCACTGGGGCTGCTCTTGGTTGTTCAAGATTGGCCCAGTGCTTCATGTTGTTAGTGTGTGCCTAAACTGGACCAGATACTGGGCAAGACGACAGCTCAGTGACTATCACTGATTGCTGTGCAGACACATGGATTTGGGCCGGTGTCTGTGGAAGTTTGCGCATTCTCCCCGTGCTTGCGTGGGTTTTCTCCGGGTGCTCCGGTTTCCTCCCACACCCCAAAGATGTGCTGTTAGGCTGATTGGCAGGAATAAATTGTCCCTAAATCTGTTTCCCTCAATCTGGATGGCCATAAAACATTAGACAGGGGTCATGGGTGGAGAGGGGGACTGGTGGTGTTGAGATGGCGGCACGGGCTCATTGGGCCGAAGGGCCTGTTTCCCGGGTTTGTTTTGTTCTTTGTTCCTCCCAGATCTCTCTGCGTGTCTATGCCTCTGATAGTTGTCTGTTCAATGTCATATCTCCCACCAGAATTGGACCTTCTAAAAGGTATCACTTCGCATTTGTCCGGACTTCATTCCACCTGCTAATGTTCAACCCAATTTCCCAGCCTATCGCTATCCTGCCGTATACCCTGACAATCACTATCTCAACTCCAGCATTCTCAGTATCATCTGCAAATATATTACAAGCAACAGAGCACACATTCCAGCGGAACACCACTAGTTACAGGCCTCCATTTAAAAAAAAAACTCCCTTCTCCAGCTACCCGCTGTCTTCTATGGAAAAGCCGCTTCTCAAATCATCCCATTAGTTCACACTTGATCCCGTGTGATTTAACCATAGGTAGGTACCCACCTGCTATGAGAGACCTTATGATATTTTCACTGAAGTCCCTGTAGACAGTAGGTATGGCCCTTCCCCAGACTATCACTTTTGTCAACTTCTCAACCAAATCAGTGAGACATGACTCCCCCTCACAGAAACCCATGTTTCTTGCGAATGTGTGTACTTTCTCCCTTCAACAAGTCATCAACATTTTCTCTATCGCTGACATCAAGCTCACAAGGTAATTGTTTCCCAAGTTATCCTGCTGCCCTTCTTAAATAACGGAACAGCACTGGCTCTTCTCCAACCCTCCTGGAACCTGATGTATGGCCAATGTGCGATCAAACCTTTTGTTAGAGGCCCATCAATTTCCCCTCTTCTCTCCCTCAGTAATCTAGGATAGATTGACCCTGGGGAGTTGTCCACTTTAATGGATTTTTTAAATACACCTAACAGTTCTTGCCTCGTAATATGAACTTGCTCGATAAGGTTTATATATCCCTCTGAAGCAAGATCAATCAACATGACAAAGTATTCCTCTCCTTTCTGAATGTCGATGCAAACTAATCACACATTTCTTTTGTTTCTATACATACTTTGCCTCCATTGTAGGATCAGGGAAACCCCTAAAGCTTTCTATAAGTATGTCAGGAATAACAGAGTGACTCGGTTAAGATTAGGACCAGTCAAGAACAAGAGTGGAAAGGACTCCGAAGAGATAGGAGAGGCGCTAAATGAATGTTTTTTGTCGGTAGTCACACAGGAAAAAGACAGGCAATTAGATTAGGCAGGACTGAGATTCATAAGGAGGAGGTGTTAGCAATTCTGGAAGGTATGGGAATAGATAAGACCCCTGAGCTGGATGGGATTTACCCTAGGATTCTCTGGAAGGCTAGGCGGGAGATTTCAGAGCCTTTGGCTTTGATCTTTGGAGTTTTGTGTGCAGTTCGGGACCCACATTAGAGGAAGGATGTCGAGGCTTTGGAGAGGGTGCAGAGGAGGTTTACCAGGATGTTGCCTGGTATGGAGGGGAGATCCTATGAGGAGAGAATGAGAGATTTGGGGTTGTTTTCGCTGGAAAGAAGGCGGCTAAGAGGGGATCTCATTGAAACATATAAGATGATTAGAGGTTTAGACTGGGTAGATAGTGATAGCCTTTTTCCTAGGATGGAGAAAGCTAGCACGAGGGGGCATGGCTTTAAATTAAGGGGGGGTAGTTATACGACTGATGTCAGGGGTAGATTCTTTACCCAGAGGGTGGTGAGGGACTGGAATGCCCTGCCAGCTGCAGTTGTAAATGCACCTAGTTTGGGGGCGTTTAAGAGATATGTGGATAGATTTATGGACGAAAAGGGATTGGTTTAGGCTAGTGGGTCATTGTTTTGTAACTGGTCGGCGCAACATCGTGGGCCGAAGGGCCTGTTCTGCGCTGTAATGTTCTATGTTCTATGTTTAGGTGGTCATTCTCCACAGGAATAGTGCCAGAAGATTGGATGGTAGAAAATGTTGTCCCCTTGTTCAAGAAAAGGGAGGAGAGACAACGCTGGGAATTATGGATGGTAATTATGAGAACTTCTGTTATGGGAAAAGTTTTGGAAAGGATTGTAAGACATAGGATTTATAATCATCTAGAAAGGAATAATTTGATTACGGATAGTCAACACGGTTTTGTGGAGGGTAGGTCGTGCCTCACAAATACTAATAAGTTCTCTGAGAAGGTGACCAAAGAGATGGATGAGGGTAAAGCAATTAATGTGGTGTTTATGGATTTCAGTAAAAAAATTGATAAAGCCCCCCACGGTAAGTTATTGCAGAAGATACACAGGCATGGAATTGAGGGTGAATGAACGGTTTGGATTAGAAATCGGCGAGCTGTAAGAAGGCAGAGGGTGGTGGTTGATGGGAAATGCTCATCCTGGAGTTCAGTTAAGAAATAGGAGCAGGAGTAGACCATCTAGCCCCTCGAACCTTCCCCGCCATTCAATAAGATCATGGCTGATCTGTCGTGGCTCAGTTCCACATTCCCGCCCTCTCCCCATAACCCTTAATCCCTTCTCTTATCAAAAACCCATCAACCCGCGTCTTAAAAATATTTAGTGAGGCAGCCTCCACCACTTCAACGGGCAGAGAATTCCAGAGATTCACCACCCTTTGAGTGAAGACGTTCCTCCTCAACTCCGTTCTAAACCGCCCCCCCTTTATCTTGAGGCTGTGCCCCCTAGTCCCACTATCCTTTCTGAGCGGGAAGAGTCTCTCCACCTCTATCCTATCCATCCCATTCATGATCTTATACGTCTCAATGAGATCTCCCCTCATTCTTCTAAACTCTAACGAGTACAAGCCTAGTTTATTCAGCCTCTCCTCATAGCTCATCCCCCTCAACTCCGGCATCAGCCTAGTAAACCTCCTCTGCACTCCCTCCAAGTCCAAAATATCCTTGCGTAAGTACAGCGCCCAAACTGCACACAGTACTCCAGCTGCGGCCTCACCAATGCCCTATACAGCCGCAACAAGACCTCCCTACTTTTATATTCAATCCCCCTCGCTATGAAGGCCAGCATCCCATTCGCCTTCCTGACCACCTGCTGCACCTGCAAGCTGGGTTTTTGCGACTCATGCACAAGGACCCCGAGGTCCCTCTGCACCGTCGCCTGCTGCACTTTTTCGCCACGTAAGTAATAATCCTTTCTACCATTATTCCTACCGAAGTGGACCATCTCACACTCGCCAACATTAAATTCCATTTGCCATTTCCTGGCCCATTCGCCCAGCCTATCTAGATCCTTCTGCATCTAGATCCTTATCCTTAAAGAATAAAAGAAAGGCTGATTATAACTCAGCACGTCTTGGGAACCCCGGGATGGGTAGGACAGAGCCTCCTCATCCTAAATGCTGATGAAGCTTCCTTCCACTGCAGAGTCAGCTCCATCTGGTGATCATGTCACAGAGCCAGATGCATTTGAAATACAGTCCGCGTACCTCACCCTGAGTTGAGTCAGCAATCCTCTGTTGCCCCTGAATTTATGCAGCAGTTTATCTGCAACACCTCCATTAACTTTCCAATCGTCCGAATCAGTGAAAAACCTGCAAATACAATGCCTGGACTAATCTACCTAACCCTGGGATGGGTTCCACGTGTTTGCTGAACACACATTGAGCTGACACAGCGGAAAGGGACAACCCAAGGTAAACAGAAAGCTGGTGAATCCTCCTGTCCAACATGGAGCTCCGCACTAGGGATACCAGGATCAGAACCCAGAGGACTTCCTGTATTCAGAACTCTGTCACGTGGTCACCAGTCATTCTGCAGAATGCACAATAATCCAACCCCCAACACGGGGAGAGAGAAATGCATTTTAACTGGGGAATCAGGCAAATCATTTAAATGGAGCAAACTGCAGAGAACTAGCAAAAGAGGATGTGACGCATTGGAGGAAACTCTCAAAGACATTAAAATTCTTGTACTGTTAGATTGATTGGACCGGATTATTAATGTCACATCAGAACCTGCCTCACATTCCAGTTCCCAACTGGAGACAGCCCAGACACAATATCTGCTCAGCTTGGGAAGCAATGTGGTTGCACCATTTATGGTCCTAGATTTCCATGGCATGGATATAAGTGAGGCTGTACCAGTGAACACTGACAGATATGGTGTTGTACTGGGGGTGGGCGGATTGTGTGTGTTGGAAGTATTCAGACTTTGTATAAATGTGAACCAACACATTTTGGGAAATGGGTGGAGAGTGAGACTGTCAGACAGATCATGGAAATATTTAATCAAGTGAATGAGAAAATTACGCTTTTGGAAGTCTACCACTAGTAAGGTGCCAGTGAGCACAAGGGTGATGGGTAAATGGGGTCTGGTGAGAGTTGGGATATGGACAGCAGAGCTTGGAATGAGCTTTGATTCTGCAACTTTGCAACTGGAAATTTGGTCAGCAGAGAATTTGAACAGTTTTGTATGCAATTCATAGTGACATAGTGAATTGGGGTGAACCAAGGAATGATATTGTGAAAGTGACAGTGGACGGGATTAATGACGGAGTGGAAACGGGGGCAATAATCAGCTCGAATTCAAAGTGATAACAGAGGATGCAATCCATCAGAACTAGCTGCAAGTAGAGGAAAGTTGTCAGTGGCTAGGGAGGAGAGGTTATGAGGTATGCGGTCCCAGCACTGAAATAACAAAGAGAGTATTATAATTAAGCATGGATTACAAATATACAGAGACTTAGCAGATACCACAGTGGGACAAATGCAGATAATCTCAACTATCAAAAACACTGAAACAATTTGTATTGTTGCGTAGGGTTCATCAATGGAGACACAAGAACATAGAACATAGAACATGGAACATTACAGCGCAGAACAGGCCCTTCCGCCCACGATGTTGCACCGACCATAGAACATAGAACATAGAACATAGAACATTACAGCGCAGAACAGGCCCTTCGGCCCACGATGTTGCGCCGACCAGTTACAAAACAATGACCCACTAGCCTAAACCAATCCCTTTTCATCCATAAACCTATCCACAGATCTTTTAAACGCCCCCAAACTAGGTGCATTTACAACTGCAGCTGGCAGGGCATTCCAGTCCCTCATTACCCTCTGGGTAAAGAACCTACCCCTGACATCTGTCCTATAACTACCCCCCCTTAATTTAAAATAGTGCCCCCTCGTGTTGGCTTTCTCCATCCTAGGAAAAAGGCTATCACTATCTACCCTGTCTAAACCTCTAATCATCTTATATGTCTCAATGAGATCCCCTCTTAGCCGCGTTCTTTCCAGCGAAAACAACCCCAAATCTCTCAATCTCTCCTCATAGGATCTCCCCTCCATACCAGGCAACATCCTGGTAAACCTCCTCTGCACCCTCTCCAAAGCCTCTACATCCTTCCTGTAATGTGGGGACCAGAACTGCACACAAAACTCCAAGTGCGGCCGCACCAGAGATGTGTACAGTTGCATCATGACGCTGCGACTCCTGAATTCAATCCCCCTACCAATAAACGCCAAAACTCCGTATGCCTTCTTAACAACTTTATCTACTTGATTCCCAACTTTCAGGGATCTATGTACACATACACCTAGATCCCTCTGCTCCTCCACACTATTCAAAGTCCTCCCGTTAGCCCTATACTCAACACATCTGTTATTCCAACCGAAATGAATTACCTCACACTTCTCCACATTAAACTCCATTCGCCACCTCTCAGCCCAGCTCTGCAACCTTTCTAAGTCATCCTGCAAACTATGACACCCTTCCTCACAATCAACCACACCTCCGACTTTGGTGTCATCAGCAAACTTACTAATCCACCCAACTATACACTCATCCAGATCATTAATAAAAATTACAAACAGCAGTGGCCCCAAAACAGATCCCTGAGGCACACCACTCGTAACCGAACTCCATGACGAATATTTCCCATCAACCACCACTCTCTGTCTCCTATCTGCTAGCCAATTCCTGATCCAATTACCTAGATCACCCCCAATCCCATACATCTGCATTTTCTGCAGAAGCCTACCATGGTGAACCTTATCAAACGCCTTGCTAAAATCCATATACACCACATCAACTGCCTTACCCCTATCCACCTCTTTGGTCACTTTCTCAAAGAACTCGATAAGGTTAGTAAGGCATGACCTACCCGCTACAAAACCATACTGATTGTCTCTAATCAACTCATTACTCAACCAGTTACAAAACAATGATCCACTAGCCTAAACCAATCCCTTTTCATCCATAAACCAATCCCTTTTCATCCATAGTAACTAACAAGAATAGCAGTTCATATTAAAGATCTGGAATAGAGTTAAGTAGATTTTGTAGAATTAATTGCCAGACAGGGAGACTTACCAGGGACACCAAAAATAGCCAGAATCGGATAGTAAACTCCTTGAATAAACAAGAGTACATAAAGAATCCGCGATGCCAATGACAGATTATGAACTCCATCACCCGACAGGAAGAAAAGACTCTCGGCAAAATTACCAGTCAGACTATAATCCAAAGGCAGGGAGGGTAGAGGTGGAGGTGGAGGTGGTGGTGGAGGTGGAATGTTCCGATGTATTGTTCCCAGATTCTGACCCGCTGCTGTAATATTCCAGCCCATTGATCCCGGATCCCGGTCCATTGTTGGAACACTGCAGTCCATCATCTCGGGCTCTGACCCTCTCTCTGCAGCCGCCGATCTGTGTTAGTGTGGGAGGTGATGCTCCCGCTGACTTTACAGGTAACACAACTGAGCAGAATCCCTCATTAATAGGAGAGGATAAACCCCTAGTGGCGCTGCCTTGTTTCCACAGAGACTGACGTTAATCACAGTCACTGAACAAACAGCTCACGTTAACCGACTTCAATCTGCTGTATTTTATGTCAAAAAAAGTAGCACATTTACCCAGCATGCATGGGCTGTTGACGGTCAGGCAAGAACAAAGGACAAAAACAGCCCGGGAAACAGGCCCTTCGGTCCAACGAGCCCACGCTGCCGTCTTAACACCAGTCCCCCCTCCCCCCCCCCCCCTCCACCCACGACCCCTGTCTAATGTTTCATGGCCATCCAGATTGAGGGAAACTGATTTAGGGACAATTAATGACTTCCAATCAGCACATCTTTGGGGGGTGGGAGGAAACCGGAGCACCCGGAGTAAACCCACGCAAGCACGGGGAGAATGTGCAAACTCCCACAGACACCGGCCCAAATCCATGTGTCTGCACAGCAATCAGTGATAGTCACTGAGCTGTCGTCTTGCCCGGTATCTGGTCCAGTTTAAGCACACACTAATGACATGAAGCACTAGGCCAATCTCGAACATTCAAGAGCAGCCCCAGTACGACCCATCGCGTGTGTGCCCCTCGTTGGACAACAAGGCGAACCGACTTAAAACCTGTGAATTAAAAGAGGGAAAATAAAGGATGGAAAGATCGGAGTAATGGATAAACTGTCCATAATCTTTGTATCTTGATTGGATAGGGGAGTGGTCCCTCTGTTAACATGGCCGCGAGTTTGAGGTGAGGTTTCCACGGTAGAAGTTAAGGCTGCTGATAAACTTTATCTATTGTTTAACACCCTGTTTTCTACAGAACAACCTTACCAAGGGCCGTTAAACAGAGCTATCTCTTAATGATACGTACAGAGCAATCTTACAAAGAGGCTTCACTTTGAAATATCTCTGACAGTTATGTGTGGAATAGTCTGAACGGGGGGCTTTGCAGATGGGGGCGATCTGACCAAAACCATTCCACGTCCCGAAAGTGAGAGTTTCCGATCCGTTATTTCGGCGAGTCCACGAGTCCTTTCTGATGGTATTCCGTGCAGTGAAAGAACCACACCCGGTTTTACACCAGTGGGAAGAGCGATGTGGTCTATCTTCGCCCGAAAGCCGACTGCTCGGTTGGGAGGGCAGAAGTAGAGGGTGGTTGTAGAGAGTTGTTTCTCAAACTGGAGGCCTCTGACCAGCGGTGTGCCTCAGGGATCAGTGCTGGGCCCCACTGATATTTATCATTTCTATTAGTGATTTTGGTGAGAATATAGGAGACATGGTTAGTAAGTTTGCAGATGACACCAAAATTGGTGGAATGTGGACAATGAAGAAAGTTATCGCCAATTGCAACGGGATCTTGATCAGTTGGGGCAGTGGGCTGACGAATGGCAGATGGAGTTTAATTTAGAGAAATGTGAGGTGATGCATTTTGGTCGATTGAACCAGGGCAGGACTTATTCAGTTAATGGTCGGGCGTTACAGAACAAAGAAATCTAGGGGTTCATAGCTCCCTGAAAGTGGAGTCACAAATGGACATAGTGGTGAAGAAGGCATTCATCATGCTTGGTTTCATCGGTCAGAACGTTGAATACAGGAGTTGGGACGTCTTGTTGAAGTTGGAGTGATTGGGATTGTTTAAAATTGTATGGGGTGAGTGGGAGACTGTGAAATTGGGGAGGAGTGGGGAATGAGGGGTGACATTGGGAAGGCCACACTTGGAGATCTGGTTGCCCTACTGTAGAAAGGATAATATAAAACTGGAAAGAGTGCAGAAAAGATTTACTAGGATGCTACTGGAACTTGAGTTATAAGGAGAGGCTGATAGACTGAGACTCTCTGGAGCGAAGGAGGCTGAGGGGTGATCTCATAGAGGTCTATAAAATAATAAGGGCAAAGATTAGCTAGATAGTCAATATCTTTTCCCAAGGGTTGGGGATTCCAAAACTGGAGGGCGAAGGTTTAAGGTGAGAGGGGAGAGATACAAACTGTCCAAAGAGGTATTTCTTTTCACAGAGCATGGTGAGGGTCTAGAACAAGCTGTCCAAGAGAGGCAGGTACAATTTTGTCTTTTAAAGAGCCTTTAGGAAGTTACATGGGTATGGAGGAGTATTGGGGAAATGAGGCCAATTGGAATTATCTTAAGGGTTTACAAAAGGGCAGCGTAGACAAGTTGTGCTGAAGTGTCTGTTTCCACGCTGTTCCCACCCATGGCCCTGTGAATCTGTCCCAGACACGGGTGGTGCAGCCCAGGATGATGGAGGACATGCCAGGATAGATCATGTGGTTCACCACTGTGCCAATGCGTGGCGAATTCGCCCTGCCAGTTTTTTTGTTGTAGCCTCTGCTGAGGAGGGACACTTTGCGCCAGTTTTTAAGGTGGTGAAAATCCCTCTCCTTGGGCAGCAGGGCAGTTGCACTCCTGTACCACGCAAGTGACACTACGCCGTCACCATGCTCTCCTCCAGGACCACTGCATAACCTTGCCGCGGGGTGTCACAAAACACTCTGAAGGACGCCACTGGCATTCCTTACAGCCCGGAGATTTTCCACTTGAGGGGCTGTCAAGGGCACCAGTCAGCTCCCTCCAGGCTGGGAGGAACATTCCTCCTACAGGCACCCTCTGGGCCAAATAGGCAGACACTCCCTCGAAACACCACTGGCATCCTCCCTTGATGGGTCAGGATAGAAGAGGGGGACAAGGGATCCATCGCCAGGAGCAGCGTTAGGAGCTGCTGACAGACATCACGTCTTTCTCCAGCCAGTGAGAAAAAAGGGGGAATCCGGATCCACAATCACGAGTACCTGGGATCGTTTCCAATCTGTTGAGCCCTAGTGATCATTGCGTAGATGTTGACAAGATGAAACACCCCCCCCCCTGCTCCCCGCGAACTGTCCAGTGCAGCAATCGGCCTGCCACAGACTCCTTGAACATGTCCGGCTGGAAATGTGGGGGGAGGGAAGGAAGCCACCTTGCTAGGATTACATGGAGAATGTAGAAACCCACTACCAAGAGGCGTACGGTGTCTTGGCGTTTATTGGTAGGGAGATTGAATTTAAGAGTCACAGTGTCATGTTGCAACTGTACACAACTCTGGTGCGGCCACACTTGGAGTACTGTGTGCAGTTCTGGTCCCCACATTACAGGAAGGATGTGGAGGCTTTGGAGCGGGTGCAGAGGAGGTTTACTAGGATGTTGCCTGGTATGGTGGGGAGGTCCTATGAGGAGAGACTGAGGGATTTGGGATTGTTTTCGTTGGAAAGAAGCGGCTAAGAGGGGATCTTATTGAAACATATAAGATGATTAGAGGTTTAGATAGGGTGGACAATGATAGCCTTTTTCCTCGGATGGAGAAACCTAGCACGAGGGGGCATGACTTTAAATAAAGGGGGGGGGGGTAGCTACAAGACGGATGTCAGGGGTAGGTTCTTTACCCAGAGGGTGGTGAGGGACTGGAATGCCCTGCCAGCTGCAGTTGTAGATGCTCCTAGTTTGGGGGCATTTAAGAGATCCGTGGATAGGTTTATGGACGAAAAGGGATTGGTTTAGGTTAGTGGGTCATTGTTTTTGTAACTGATCGGCGCAACATCGTGGGCCGAAGGGCCTGTTCTGCGCTGTAATGTTCTATGTTCTATGTTCTATCTCCCGGGTTTACGTGGGTTTGTTGTGGAAATCAGACTGCTTGCTTATCGTCCCAGAAAGCGTTGTGTGCCTCTCTCTGCCACTGAAGTTGGATGTGGGTATTGTCAGTTCAAAAACGTACTGCTCCCAGCATCAATACCAGATTTTAGAGCTCAGAGGGAGGGAGCTCAACTCACCACATCCCCTGGAGCCCGGCTGGGGAACCTTGACACCGGTGCTGCCCATTTCAGTCTGAATCTGGTGCCAACTTGGAGACCGCACACAAAGATCACGGAGCAGCGCTTGACCCAACCCGGCCGCAGCGTCTCTGATCTTCCTGTAGAAACTCATAAGAACAAAAGAAATAGGAGCAGGAGTTGGCCATCTAGCCCCTCGAGCCTGCCCCGCCATTCAATAAGATCATGGCTGATCTGTCGTGGCTCAGTTCCACTTTCCCACCCTCTCCCCATAACCCTTAATCCCTTCTCTTATCAAAAACCCATCAACCCGTTTCTTAAAAATATTTAGCGAGGCAGCCTCCACCACTTCAACGGGCAGAGAATTCCAGAGATTCACCACCCTTCGAGTGAAGAAGTTCCTCCTCAACTCCGTTCTAAACCTCCCCCCCTTTATCTTGAGGCTGTGCCCCCTAGTCCTGCTGTCCTTTCTGAGCGGGAAGAGTCTCTCCACCTCTATCCTATCCATCCCTTTCATCATCTTATACGTCTCAATGAGATCTCCCCTCATTCTTCTAAACTCTAACGAGTACAAGCTTAGTTTATTCAGCCTCTCCTCATAGCTCAATCCCCTCAACTCCCGTATCAGCCTAGTAAACTTCCTCTGCACTCCCTCCAAGGCCAAAATATCCTTGCGTAATTACGGCGACCAAAACTGCTCACAGTTGCAACGCCTGGCATTGGCCAGGGGAAACAAGGGGCTACAAGGCAGCCCACTATCTTGCTGGTAATTACATCTAAATCACCCTCAAGCCCACAAACCATCAAGTGCTCTCCAGACAGTCACCTTGCGGATCTGAGTCCCCTGCCACGGTAAGTGTGAGAGGCAGCATGGACCCTCAAACTGGCACTGAATCTGCCTCGATGCTGCCGCCAGGATGATGGTCCGAGGCCTCCTCTACAGAAACCTCCAGTGATTCTGTACCAGAGGCTGGCGGCAGCTCGAGCCCTGCATTCCCTCAGACACCGAGACACCCGCACAAATCTCAGGTCCTAAAACATTGCGAGGCAAGAGAGGAGAAGTGAGAGGCAGAGTGGGAGAGGAGGTGGCCTTTTGCGATAATTCAAAGACTGAGGTGCCGTTGAAGAGAAACCGGTGTTGTACAAACAAATACCCTCCTGGTACAAAATTGCAGCGGGAGGAACAATCGGCGAAGATTTAAATGATTCTTAAAACAAGATTATAAGCGAACAACAGCACCGTTTACACATATGTAAATACAGTAAAAAAATTAAATAAGTAATTATGATTTAATACCGATACTTGAAATGTATTTTAAATATTGTATGAATCATTGTTCAATTTAGCTAAAGGAAAGTTACCACAAGGTGCGATAGTAAAGGTGAATAGTTTAGAGCCAAAACCCTGGGAACTTCAGTGTTAGAAAAATCAGATCAGGAAGTTTCTTTTGGGGGAACGAATATTGCAACTTAAAGTTTCTATCGTGCAGACTATTTCCTCGGGTGGATGTAGCTGTTACTAGGGGACATAACTATAAGGTCCATAGCGGGAGATATAGGAGGGATGTCTGAGGTAGGTTCTTCACTCAGAGAGTGGTTGGGGTGTGGAATACACTACCTGCTGTGGTTAGGTTCATTGGCTATGCTAAAATTGCCCCTTAGTGTCCTGGGATGTGTAGGTTAGAGGGATTAGCAGGTAAATGTGTAGGGATATGGGGATAGGGTCTGGGTGGGATTGTGTTCGGTGCAGACTCGATGGGCCGAAGGGCCTGTTTGTGCACTGTAGGGTTCTATGCTGGTTCTATGCTGTGATAGTGGAGTCGGACACTTTAGGACCTTTCAAGCGGTTATTGGATAGCCACATGGAGCATACCAGAATGATAGGGAGTGGGATAGACTGATCTTGGGTTGGACATAGCTCAGCACAACATCGAGAGCCGAAGGCCCTGTACTGTGGTGTACAGTTCTATGTTTCCATGTTTTTAATGAATTACAAGGATGTTGCCTGGATTGGGAGGCATGCCTTATGAAGATAGGTTGAGGGAGCTGGGAAACTTCTCCCTGGAGAGACGAAGGATGAGAGGCGACCTGATGGACGTTTATAAAATGTTGAGAGGAATAGATAGGGTGGATTCTCGGAGACTATTTCCCAGGGCTGAAATGGTCGCTATGAGAGGACACAGGTTTAAGGTGCTGGGGAGCAAGTACAGAGGAGATGTCAGCGGTAGGTCTTTCACTCAGAGGGTGGTGAGTGAGTGGAATCGGCTGCCGTCGGTGGTGGTAGAGGCGAACTCGCTGGGGTCTTTTAAGAGACTTCTGGAAAAGTATATGGGGTTTAATGGGATTGAATAAGTCTATGGCTTAGTAGGTATAGATGTGATTGGAGCAATTTGTGGGCCGAGGGGCCTGTTTGTGCTGTAGTGTTCTATGTTCTGTGTATATTCATTGTCCACACCCAGGATAGGAGTGTGCCTGGGCGCAGGATCACGTGTCTATCCAGTTTGACAATGATCCAGTGGAACATTAGTTTGACCCCTTTAGTGAGCGTTTTGGGGAACCTGGCAGTGGGGAAGTGATTTTAGCCATTATGGGAGTTAGCTTCCAATGTAATAGTCGGATGAGCGTTCATTATGCTGGATGGTGAAATGGAATTGGCTAAGGTGCCTGTCAGGGATTATCACTGATAAGTATACACTAAAGATGCAAATATAAGGCGGGGATGTTTGAGTGGAAGTCTATTATTGATTTGGTTTGAATTGCCAAGGTCAGATCTATTCGGAGTCGTCCAGTTGTTCCACCTGAGAGCAGACTCGACCCTCTGACTGCCTGCTAGTAGCTGCTAGTTAAATAAAGTTACGTTTTTAGTTCAGAAACACTGGCTGTCTGAGAATCATATTGTCTGAGATTTCTCTACAGAACTGGTCATCAACAGGCCCGTCAAGAGGGTTTAGGCTCGGAGTTTATTAAATCAAAAACTTAAAGGAAATAAAGTTCTGTGATCTGTCTAAAGGTGTTTAATGTTTCAATTGTAATATATTTTTCTTCTCTCATAACCTGTGACCTTTAATATATAATAACATATTATTATAATATTTAATATACACTGTCATAATTTGCCTAAAATGTATTTATTGTGTTTGTGGCTGATTCATCATTTTATACAGGTTGCAAACCAGCTGATCCAAGTTTCCCTTTGGGAGTGCAGTAGCCCGGCATTTACCAGCTGCGTGCCCTACAGGACACAAGTATCTGTTTTGGTTGTTGCAACCAATTCAGTTCTTCATCAGCTTACACACATCGCAGTCTATAGCAGGTGGACTGTGTGACAGGCGCGAGTGAAACAGCACGGATTCTCCTCACGCCCCCAACCCCTGGCATGCGCCCATTAACCAGGAGACATGAGTGCGTTTGCTCATTTTCCATATAAGCAAACACAGCAAGAGTTTTGGTAACTCCTCCTTTGTTGCATTTATACAAACAAAGAACAAAAAAAAGAACAAAGAACGACACAGCCCGGGAAACAGGCCCTTCGGCCCAACGAGCCCACGCCGCCATCTTAACAATGTGTGTTTCCTCCTCCACTCTTGACCCATGTCTATGTTTATGGTTCCCCCATTGGAAACCAGACTAAGGGTACAATAATTTACGGACAATTTGTTACACCAATCCGCCTATGAGCACATCTTTGGGGTGTGGGAGGAAACCGGAGCGCCCGGAGGAAACCCACACAACCATAGGGAGAATGCGCAAACTCCAACAGACACCGGCCCAAATCCATGTGTCTGCACAGCTAGCAGTGATAGTCACTGAGCTGTTGTGGTGCCCATCTGCTGGTCCAGTTTTAAGCACACACGAACGACGCTAAGTACAGGGCCACTCTCGAAACATCCAAGAGCAGCCCACGCACGACCCACCGTGTGCATGCCCCTCGTTAGACAACAAGGTGGACCGACATACCTGCAGAGTAAAAGAGACAAAACATCAACACATCGAGCATGAGAATTCCAGGAACGTTCCGAGGCACCGATCCTTATTTGAAACAGTCTCCTATAACCCTCCATATCCCTGTTTCAATGGTGGATAAATGAAATAACGTGCTACAGAGCA
Source organism: Prionace glauca (assembly GCA_037974335.1). Classification (NCBI taxonomy): domain Eukaryota; kingdom Metazoa; phylum Chordata; class Chondrichthyes; order Carcharhiniformes; family Carcharhinidae; genus Prionace; species Prionace glauca. The sequence continues at coordinate 5,740,637 of CM075763.1, forward strand.
ACACCAGAGTAACAAAATAAAAATCTAATGGTTATAGATTTCCTGTGAGCTCAGAGTCCATGAAAAACTCCGGCCTTGTCTGCCTCCATAAAGCAGGAGGGTGATGCAGAGCAATGGAGAGCAATTCTGGACACACGCTCCTGTTATTCGATGTATTTCGGTGTCAGCAAATCCTGTGATCAATTCACATATATTGTAGCATTGGATATTGTAACAGAAGCAGGTTGTATTAGGTTAGATATTACCTTACAATGGACTCGGTGACACTGCCTTGTTTATTTTACTGTGGCTGCAGTGAATCTAACACCAGCCAATATAGAGTGTGTGCCCATCCAGAGAGTGAAATGCTGAGCGGCAAAGTGAAACACCAGTTCACAGGGTGTGTAGAACTTTCTAAGCAGACACGGTTGAACCAGCTTTCAGTTTATTGTTACAGTCTGCATGGTTAATGAGGCAGGTTTCCGGGCAGTGAATTTCTCTGTGAGGATCGATCTCACTGCCTGGGGTCTGGGCTCGGTTCCCGTGTTTGTCTCGATACACATCGCATTCTTATTTCAACTGGTTCACCTCATTGCCCGGAGGATTCAAACTCACTCACTCGGTCACTCAGCCTCACTCCCTCGGTCACTCAGCCTCTCTCACTCGGTCACTCAGCCTCACTCACTCGGTCACTCTGCCTCAATCACTCGGTCAGTCTGCCTCACTCACTCGGTCACTCAGCCTCACTCACTCGGTCACTCAGCCTCACTCACTCGGTCACTCTGCCTCACTCACTCGGTCACTCAGCCTCTCTCACTCGGTCACTCAGCCTCACTCACTCGGTCACTCTGCCTCACTCACTCGGTCACTCTGCCTCACTCACTCGGTCACTCAGCCTCACTCACTCGGTCACTCAGCCTCTCTCACTCGGTCACTCTGTCTCACTCAGTCGGTCACTCTGCCTCACTCACTCGGTCACTCAGCCTCACTCACTCGGTCACTCTGTTTCAGTCACTCGGTCACTCTGCCTCTCTCACTCTGTCACTCAGCCTCTCTCACTCGGTCACTCTGTCTCACTCACTCGGTCACTCAGCCTCTCTCACTCGGTCACTCAGCCTCTCTCACTCGGTCACTCAGCCTCTCTCACTCGGTCACTCAGCCTCTCTCACTCGGTCAGTCTGCCTCACTCACTCGGTCACTCTGCCTCACTCACTCGGTCACTCTGCCTCACTCACTCGGTCACTCTGCCTCACTCACTCGGTCACTCTGCCTCACTCACTCGGTCACTCTGCCTCACTCACTCGGTCAGTCAGCCTCTCTCACTCGGTCACTCTGTCTCACTCACTCGGTCACTCTGCCTCTCTCACTCGGTCACTCTGTCTCACTCACTCGGTCACTCAGCCTCACTCCCTCGGTCACTCTGCCTCACTCACTCGGTCACTCTGCCTCACTCACTCGGTCACTCTGCCTCACTCACTCGGTCACTCAGCCTCACTCACTCGGTCACTCTGTCTCACTCACTCGGTCACTCAGCCTCTCTCACTCGGTCACTCTGCCTCACTCACTCGGTCACTCTGCCTCACTCACTCGGTCACTCTGCCTCACTCACTCGGTCACTCTGCCTCACTCACTCGGTCACTGAGCCTCTCTCACTCGGTCACTCAGCCTCAGTCACTCGGTCACTCTGCCTCACTCACTCGGTCAGTCAGCCTCACTCACTCGGTCACTCAGCCTCACTCACTCGGTCACTCTGCCTCACTCACTCGTTCACTCAGCCTCACTCACTCGGTCACTCTGCCTCACTCACTCGGTCAGTCAGCCTCACTCACTCAGTCACTCTGCCTCACTCACTCAGTCACTCTGCCTCACTCACTCAGTCACTCTGCCTCACTCACTCAGTCACTCTGCCTCACTCACTCGGTCAGTCAGCCTCACTCACTCAGTCACTCTGCCTCACTCACTCGGTCAGTCAGCCTCACTCACTCAGTCACTCTGCCTCACTCACTCAGTCACTCTGCCTCACTCACTCAGTCACTCTGCCTCTCTCACTCGGTCAGTCTGCCTCTCTCACTCAGTCACTCTGCCTCACTCACTCAGTCACTCTGCCTCACTCACTCGGTCAGTCAGCCTCACTCACTCAGTCACTCTGCCTCACTCACTCGGTCAGTCAGCCTCACTCACTCAGTCACTCTGCTCACTCACTCAGTCACTCTGCCTCACTCACTCAGTCACTCTGCCTCACTCACTCAGTCACTCTGCCTCTCTCACTCGGTCACTCAGCCTCACTCACTCGGTCACTCTGCCTCACTCACTCGGTCACTCTGCCTCACTCACTCGGTCACTCTGCGTCACTCACTCGGTCACTCTGCCTCACTCCATCGGTCACTCTGCCTCTCTCACTCGGTCAGTCTGCCTCATTCACTCGGTCACTCTGCCTCACTCAATCGGTCAGTCTGCCTCTCTCACTCCGTCACTCAGCCTCACTCACTCGGTCACTCTGCCTCTCTCCATCGGTCACTCTGCCTCTCTCACTCGGTCAGTCTGCCTCACTCACTCCGTCACTCAGCCTCACTCACTCGGTCACTCTGCCTCACTCCATCGGTCACTCTGCCTCACTCATTCGGTCACTCTGCCTCTCTCACTCAGTCACTCTGCCTCACTCACTCGGTCACAGCCTCACTCACTCGGTCACTCTGCCTCACTCATTCGGTCACTCTGCCTCTCTCACTCTGTCACTCAGCCTCACTCACTCGGTCACTCTGCCTCACTCACTCGGTCACTCTGCCTCACTCACTCAGTCACTCTGCCTCACTCACTCAGTCAGTCTGCCTCTCTCACTCGTCAGTCTGTGTTACCCAATCACTCGAGACACCCACGAGTCTCTCTCTCTCCGTCCACCAGTCAATCTCACTTGCGTTTGTCAATCATTTGGCCTCAGTTACATTCTCCGTCAGTCATCTTCACTCTGTCCATTGGTCACTCAGATTCTCTCTGTCCATTGGTCAGTCAGTTTCACTCTGTCCATTGGCCAGTCAGTTTCAATCAGCCCATTGGTCAGTCAGCTTCACTCTGTCCATTGGTCAGTCAGCTTCACCCCGTTCATTGGTCAGTCAGTTTCACTCCGTCCATTGGTCAGTCAGCTTCTCTCTGTCCATTGGTCAGTCAGTTTCACTCAGTCCATTGGTCAGTCAGTTTCACTCAGTCCATTGGTCAGTCAGTTTCACTCGGTCCATTGGTCATTCAGTTTCAGTCAGTCCATTGGTCAGTCAGTTTCACTCAGTCCATTGGTCAGTCAGTTTCACTCAGTCCATTGGTCAGTTAGTTTCACTCGGTCCATTGGTCAGTCAGCTTTACCCCATCCATTGGTCAGTCTTTTTCACTCAGTCCATTGGTCAGTCAGTTTCACCCGGTCCATTGGTCAGTCAGTTTCACTCTGTCCATTGGTCAGTCAGTTTCACCCCGTTCATTGGTCAGTCAGTTTCACTCTGTCCATTGGTCAGTCAGTCTCACCCCGTTCATTGGTCAGTCAGTTTCATTCAGTCCATTGGTCAGTCAGTTTCACTCAGTTCATTGGTCAGTCAGTTTCACTCTGTCCATTGGTCAGTCAGTTTCACTCTGTCCATTGGTCAGTCAGTTTCACTCGGTCCATTGGTCAGTCAGTTTCACTCAGTCCATTGGTCAGTCAGTTTCACTCGGTCCATTGGTCAGTCAGTTTCACTCAGTTCATTGGTCAGTCAGTTTCTCTCTGTCCATTGGTCAGTCAGTTTCA